>VRLP01004843.1:0-43732 GCA_009660295.1 Lophius piscatorius | reverse complement strand
TACATATGTATATATACATATGTATATATACATATGTGTATATATACATATGTATATACATATGTATATATGTATATATATACATATATACATATATACATATATATATACACATATACATACATATATATGTATACATATGTATATATGTATATATGTATATATATATACATATGTATATATACATATGTATATATACATATGTGTATATATACATATGTATATACATATGTATATATGTATATATATACATATATACATATATACATATGTATATATATATACATATGTATATATACATACATATATATATACATATGTATATATGTATATATATACATATATACATATATATATACATATGTATATATATATGTATATATGTATATATATACATATATACATATATATACATACATATATATATACATATGTATATATGTATATATATACATATATATCTTTGGGAGAGAAGCCCAATAACTGAAGGCTCTGACTCCAACTCTACGTTTGGAGATTATGAACCATAAATAATCCTACTTGTATTTTAGCACAACTACTTTGGACTGGAATTCTGCCTGAAACTGTATATCATTAAATAATAAGTGTCTCAGATGTTTTTATGGCCCAATCCAAGTCAACCAAGTTCCATCTTCGTAAAACATCCTGAAGGTTACTTTACATTTGTTGTCCCTTGCATAACAATTGACATTTATGGTACCATAAAAGTATCTGGTCCAAACACATGACCCTGTGGAACTCCGTGGCTAACATGGTCTTACATGTAGGATTCATTATTTACCAACATCAATCCGATTAATGGTCTTAAACCGTCTGAAAGCAGGTATGTCCCCGAAAAGTCCCCAATCCCCTGCGTTGTACAAGCAAACCCCCGTGATTGAAAGTCTTAAATTAAGTTTGAAGTTATGTCCAATAAACAGCTTTTATGGAAAAGAAAGTTCCTCCTAGTGAGTAAAGTGTGAACTTTTACCGCAGATTAGGAAGTTATGGCTGAAAAATTCATAAAAAAAAAAAAAAGCTCCTGCTAGTGAGTAAAATGTAAACCATTGGGTTGAAATGTAATATATATATATATATATAATATATATAAACGACAGATCTCCTCTCGTTGATTCTTATACACCAAATTTGGAGTATATCAGCGAACGGTTGAGGAATGATGACCTGACAATATTGGAGTTAAAGCTCCCCCTAGTGGCATAAATATGCGACCAACCTTTCCCAAAATCCCTCCAGTTCTTCCTCTCGCTGAGTTCTATGTAGGTAGTAAAATGTGAAAATGTCGATGAAATGGTTTGTGAGTTATGGCGTTAACAGGAGGGATCTGTTGCGGCGGCGATGACATCACTGCAGCCCCTGAACATGAATACTTCAGTCAGAGTTCTGTCATTCACGTCAGCTCGTCCGATAGAGAGGCGAGGACGCGTACACGATTGTTTAGTGTGGCAGCTCCGGCCTTCAGTCCGGAGGAAATGATGTCAAGCAGCAGCAGCAGCAGCAGCAGCAGCAGAACCGAGAGCGGGTTTAATATCTGACAGCCTCCACCTTATCACAGAGTGAGGGTGGGGGTGGGTGGAGGGATTGTAGTATCAGAAGCCCAACACTCCCTCGTCTGTTTCCTCTCCCTGTCAGCATGTCTTGGAATTGAGTGCAGAAATGTTTGAAGGCTGTACTACTTCATGCTCCTGATGGTTTCCTCTGTGTTCTGCTGATTCTGCCTGTTCTGTCCTCTGAGCGGGCGGGTTCTGTTGCTGTGTTCTGTATGGGTCACGCCGGCTCTCTGTCTCTCCTTAGGCGGGCCTGAGCCACCTAGCTACCCCCTCAGTCCTCGTATTGTTGTGTTTGGTACGTAAATGCATGAGCATGCCTTTACGCCTCCTTCCTCGTCCCTCTTCACGTCATGTACTTTGTTTGGACCACGCCTCGGTTCTGTGTCTGATCCGGTGTCTTTCCTGCATGTGTAACTCTTTCTGTCAGATACGATTCGGCTTGTTTTATCCCATCAGAATGAAGAATGAATCGTTAATAGAAAAAGAACATCCCACCTCCTCAGTTCTGTTGTATCTCAGCTCTATCGTTTCTCTCTCTCCACCCTTCAGTCTCTTGTCTCCATCTCTCTCCTCCAGATGCCCTCCTCGCCGACCTGGAGAACACCAGCTCTCCTCTGGCCCGCTGTCCTGTCCTCCTCACCTCTGACCCGCCTAAAGCTGCAGATTCTACCGCCGAGGACACCACCGAAGACCGCCCACCTCCGCCCGCCTACACACCCCAGCAGGTAAACAGGACCCTCCTGGGGGGGGGGATTTAAATTCATGCCAGATTCTGAATCTGTAAAATCTTCTCTTCAGACGGTCTCTGCTGCCATGAAGTCTTCCCAGAACTCCAACCCAGACAAATTATACAGGTATGTTTCGAATTTTTTAAAATAAACCATCGTCTGTATGGAATGTATGGAATGTATGGAATGTATGGAATGTCACCACTCACAGCAGGGGGTCATCTTCATCATGGGGTTCATAACCCTCCTCTTATAATAATATTCATCATAACCATAATAGTTATAATATTAAAATAATGATTATAATCTTAATCATCATCATCATAATAAGAAACAACAATCATATTAATGATAAAAATAATCATAATACCAACATTAATAGTCATAATAATACATTAAAAAGACGGATTTATTTGTAAAGCACTTTTTAAAACCGTGTCACAAAGTGATTTTTAGCCTAAAAACAAGGTAGAATAAGATCTGCACATGCTGGATTTAACCCTTTAAGTCCTCTTTAACTTAATGTTTAAGACTTTACTGAGTTTCCTTTAGGTTGTGGGTTCAGATGTCTACAGATGCAAACAAAAGAATAAAATCCTCGTTATTATGGCGTGCTTGTGATTTAGCAGTAAACTCCATTATAAACAAGAAAAATCGCGATTTTCAAGAATTCTTTTCCTCTATTATTTAAAATCTATTTCACTTACTGCACTTTTCCTTTTTTCCTTTTTCTTTATTTCGTTATGGAGCCCTGTCAGCGTCATTTCACTCTGCCGTCCGGTAGATAATCGGAATGACAATAAAGTTCATCTTGAATCCTGAGTCTTGATGGCGACAGCTGACTGCCGGTGACAGAACCGGCTGATGCTGGAGCGGGTCGGATAATTCTTCCTGCCAGAGAAAGGCTTCCGAGCACAAGAGGAAATGATTCATAAAGATAAAAGGAAGAATAGTGGGTTGATGTGGATAGAGTAATACATAAAACTTGATGCTTCTTCCAGATCCTCCTCCTCATCATCATCATCATCATCATCATCATCAGAAGCCCGTCTCTGTGTTTGAAAGGGAAACCTTCATCCTAAACCACAGTCAAGAAAAATTATAATTGTATCCCCCACATTTGTCATTTTGTCCGGTTTCTGAGTGTTTGTGGATCTTGTGGTTCCGTCTCATGACTCACTTCTGAACGGACAAAGTTCTGGCGCCTCCTGTGGGTCACGGACCACCCTCACGGGTAGAAGGACGTCGCCTGATCGGCACTAACTTTGAATTGTCTTGTAATTCTTACAGCACAGTGTGTAAACCACGCTCTCCTCGCAACGCAGAACCTCCTCCGGCCTTCTCCTCCTCGCTGTTGGGAGGCGGTCTGAGTGAGCTGGACCATCTCCTGCAGGAGCTGAACGCCACACAGTTCAACATCACGGGTCAGTGTGTTCTGGTTCTGTCATCACCGCCTCATTGGGAGTCTCTTCTCGTGTGTGACCTTGTTTCCGTCAACAGATGAGATCCTGGCTCAGTTCCCTTCTAAGAAAGACGAGGCAGACAAGATGAAGGAGAAGACCTCCTCTTCCAGGTAGGACATGAATCTGGTCGGATCCACATTGTTCTTTTTAAGTCCAGAGAATGTTTTACGTTTCAATCAACGAGCAGGAGACTTCTCCGTTAACCACTAGACAAGTTTAATTCTGAGAGTTCTATAGATCTTCACTGGATGTAGAAGTTTGAGGAAGAAGTTACAGAGAAACTTAAATATAATCATCATAATGTCTGTTTGAACAGGTGAGGAGGAAAGAATCCATATTACCTTTAATAGCCTTCATCCAGTATTCTAGTCAGCATCCATTCAAACACTCTCTCTGTCTAATCAGTCCTACTATTTTAAATAAGCTCTGATGGATGGGTTCAAGGTGGAGGTGGGACTGCATCAGGGATGGGCTCTGAGCCCCTTCTTGTTTGCTGTGGTGATGGACAGGCTGACGGAGGAGGTCAGCAGGAGTCTCTATGAACTATGATGTTGGTGGAGGACATTGTGATCTGTAGTGAGAGCAGGGAGGAGGTGGAGGAGAACCTGGAGAGGTGGAGGTATGTGCTGGAGAGAAGAGGAATGAAGGTCAGTGGCAGCAAGACAGAATACATGTGTGTGAATGAAAGGGAGGCAGGTGGATGTGAAGATTGAGGAGTAGAGGTGGAGGAGGTGCATGAGAAGAAGTGAAAAAGCTGTTGCAGGCAGGTTGGAGTGGGTGGAGAAGAGTGTGAGGAGTTATCTTTGACAGAAGAGGAGCAGCAGGAGTGAAGGGAAAGGTTTCCAAGATGGAGGTGAGAGAAGTTCTACTGGATGGTTCAGAGACGGTGGTTCTGAGCAGAAGACAGGAGGCAGAGCTGAAGATGTTCAGATGTTCTCTGGGAGTGAGGAGGAAGGACAGGATTAGAAAGGAGACATCAGAGGGACAGTCCAGGTGAGACGTGCTGGAGACAAAGTCAGAGAGGACAGACTGAGATGGTTCTGACCCGTGAAGAGGAGGGATAGTGGATCTGCTGGTAGAAGGATGCTGGAGAGGGAGCTGCAGGCAGGAGGAGAAGGGGAGGAGCAAAGAGGAGGTTTCTGGAGGTGGGGAGAGAGGACATGCAGTTGGTTGATGTGACAGAGGAAGATGGAGAGGACAGGAGGAGATGGAGACAGATTATCTGCTGTGGAGAATCCTAAAGGGATCAGCCCGAAGAAGAAGATGAAGATGAAGATGAAGATTTAAAAAAGTCTCTATACCAACGTTTCTGCATCCAAACTTGTAACATGGCCAAACTATCTGCGTACATTTCTTTGGGATGTCATGTATTGTACTATTTTCATCCGTATCTGATGTCAGACCAGATGATGTTTTGTGTTTGTTCAAACTCTTTAACTTTCTTTCAGTTCTGCCAAACCATCAGCAACATCCGCCACACTGGAACTGGACAAACTGATGGCCTCGCTGTCAGACTTCAGAGTCCAGAGCACAGTAAGAGTCCACACCACCGCACCAAATATGAAATCAGATCATAACATCCTTAATTCTGCTCTAAGTGTGAAAGCCTGAGCGTGAGCTTTCCCACCGGGCCTGAACGCAGCACACCGCGAGCTGCATGAACCAGAATCTGCACGTAAAAAGGAAATGGTTCTGTTTCCTTTTTACTTTCTAAGAAAGAATGTTGTGACGTTTAGAAGGATCAAAGTCGCCGGCAGAGACTTTCCTGCTCTGCTCCCATGAAGGGATATCTGACCGTGTCCCAAACTAACTTCATGTCCTCCCAGAGACGCAGGCTGTGATAGAAAAGCATGTTAACAAACATTAAAGGTCGACTTCCTTTAAAGCAGTGAGGGATTATAGACTCTTACTTTAGACGGGGCTTGTTTTAGTCGTTTCAAACATGTTCTGGGAACATCAGCAGAGGCATGAAAGAACTCATTGTGAGTTTTTCCCTCTGGCTGTATTACATTCCCTTCAACTCTCTTTATTATTATTGGACTTCCTGTTACTTCTGCCATGTCTGCCTCTGATGGCAGCATCAACCTCTGCTGGTTCTACTTATTATAGATTTCACATGTTTGTGAGCATTAGCAAATGGGATTCGAAAAAGGAACATATTAAACCGCTAGAAAAAGCCCAGAGCGCCAAGGTCCAACAGAACCCTAGGTTACGGAAACATTCCTGCAGGTACCTCCATTAATATCTGAGTTATTGCCAGCCTCTAAATCTACTGACAACTCCTAAAAAATCTCTGAGTATCTGTCAAATACTTTGTAGCCGCTCGTCTCCTGCACTTCCACTTCAGCATCTCTGTTCAGCCCACGGAGACCATAATCCCACCCCCAAAAGAACAATAAAGGAACTTTTGAAACTGCGCCCCAAACTCCACCCAGAAGGAACATCAAAGGAATCAAAGGCATCGATAGTCCCACTGTGACGTCGTTACTCTAATCAACTTTTTATTGGATTGATTTGATTTTAAATTCTGCGAAACTCGTGATGTCACCAAGCAGAGTCAGAAGAGAAGTCATGGGCTTTGGATTCAACCCACGAGAAAATCCGTCCTGCGGTTCTTCCGTGATTCTTCTCAGAAACAAACAGACGTGGAAACAAAACGTCGTTGTTGAGGTAAAATCGGATAATTAGGATTTTTTTTTACACTTTTAGATATTTATAGCCCCACAATGTCGGGGATATTATGGAATCACCATCATGATGTAGATCCATCATTTTAACACAGTAACGTTTCATGGATCATTTCAAAATTAGATTCCCACATAGACCATAGTGTGAGGAAGAACTGGATTGATTTAGGGAACGGTCAGTTGCCTATAGATAGATTTATCTCCAAAGGTTTTCTCAGCCTTAAGTCTGATTTGGTCTAAATTTGGTGGACATGATTGGACTCCAGGAGATTTATCTTTTATTTCTCCTAGTTCAGATTTTACTCACTAGGGGGAGATTTTTCTCAAAAAAGAAAGAAAAAACATTGTTTTTCGGCCATAACTTCACACACTTCATTTGAGGAGTTCAATCGGAGGAAATGGTTGTACGATGCAGGGGATCGGGGGGTTTTCATGGATGCACCCCTGCTGTCGGCTCCGGCTCAGTTTGATCGGTAAGTCGGGCTCTTTGAAGGATTTTCTTTCTGCCTCCTGCGATGAAGCATCACAACAGGAAGACTGAAAACGGAGGGGCGAGGATCGGATCCAAACCCAGACTGTTGTTTTATGGCAGATGAATTTCAGACAAGGTTTGGACTGATAAACTCCTGGAGAGGTGGGGTCTCACAGACAGACCTGTTCTGTCTTCTTTTTCTCACCCCAGCCCGCTGCACCTGTCAGTCCAGTGGTGACGGCACCTCAGCAGCCCACGGCGCCGATGCAGACCCCCTCCAGCGGCTCGTTGGACAACATGCTGGGAATGCTTCAGTCGGACCTGACCCGACAAGGGGTCCAAACCTCTTCCAAAGGAAACTGCTCCGCTTGTCAGAAGCCGGTGGTCGGACAGGTGAGTCTGTTTAAAACAACAAACGTCTCATTAAAAGGAGGTTACCTGTCCCTCGTCCACACACCTCTGGTTTTCTCTGGCAGGTGGTAACGGCTCTGGGAAAGGTGTGGCACCCGGAGCACTTCGTCTGCACCGAGTGTGAGACGGAGTTGGGCAGCCGCAACTTCTTTGAGAAGGACGGACGGCCTTACTGCGAGTCCGACTACTTCACCCTCTTCTCCCCCCACTGCGCCCAGTGCAGCAAGCCCATCCTCAACGTGAGCGTCTTAACGCTTGATCCACGCCGCAGACACAGATAACCATTAACAGGAGGGTCGGAGGTCTGGGGTCACTGAAGGAGGGGAGATGATCTCATCGCCACGACTTTATCAGACCTTTGAATCAGTTATTCTCTCCTGGTTTTTATTTTGTCACCAGAGGGACTCTGGGAAAATTCACCAGGCCGTATTTTTTTAAATAAGATGTAATATTTACATTAAGGAGATCTGGGAATTAGTTGAGAAATATCATTTTTAACTTTATTTGACCAGTTTTAGGAAGTTTTAGGTCTCAGATTAAAGCAATGATGACAAAAATGTTATATTTCACCCTAAAAAAGCAGCTTTTAGTTTTCAAACATACCGTCAACCTCTTCATTTTGGCTTCGTCTCATTTATTCTAAGTCGTGTTATTTTGACGCCGTTCTAGGTTTTCTTTAAATAAGATGAGGAAGTGATATTAAAGCGTTCTAAGGTCAAACATGGGTCCATGTTAACTGGTAATACTCGTCATCAGGATGCATTACTCCACTGAAATGTTCCTAACCCAAACCCTTTTCCTTCATCCTTGTCTTTAGAAAATGGTCACGGCTCTGGATAAGAACTGGCACCCAGAGTGTTTCTGCTGTGTGAAGTGCAGCCAGGCGTTCGGAGATGAGGGTAAGGGTTCAACGCCGAGCTGAGACCTGTGAATCTCTGCGTGGATAAAACCGCGTGGCCCCGGGGGGCCTCTATCGCCCTTCTTCAAAAAGCCGCCGCCTCCTGAGAGAATTCTATGTTTGAAGATCTTTGTTTTGAATCCAGAACCAGGAGATTGTCTCTTTTAGAACAAGAGATAAGAAAAAAGTCTGGAAAGAGAAAATGTGTAAAACCTCAGACATCAATAATGACAGACTGAGGTTTTATCGGAGGAACGCGGCGTGTTCCTGGGCAGGATCATCTTGTAAATGTCACGCTGATCAGAGTCTGAAGTGTTTCACGCCGTCATTGAATCCTCCGCAGGTTTCCATGACCGCGAGGGCCAGCAGTACTGTCAGCAGTGCTTCCTGACGCTGTTCGCTTCCCGCTGTCAAGGCTGCAGCCAGCCCATCCTGGAAAACTACATCTCAGCCCTCAACTTCCTCTGGCACCCTCAGTGCTTCGTGTGCAGGGTGAGTCTTCCTCTGGCACCCTCAGTGCTTCGTGTGCAGGGTGAGTCTTCCTCTGGCATCAGACATGAGGTGTGTGGATGTGTCCAGAGGTCCATACCTGTCCCGTCTGTTACTGTCCTGTAGTTTCATGGAGCCTCAGGTGGAAATGGAGAACTTTGGTAGCCTGTGGAGTTTTCTTATCAAAGAACAAAGTTATGTTTACATGTTTACTGAAAACATGTCCCGCCTTATTAAACATTTTCAACTTGTTCCAAAGTCCAGGGAATTCCATTAATACTCCTGAAACTACAAATCAACATTTTGTTTGATTATTATTATAATATTCATTAATTCAGGTTAAAAAAAAGCAAAAAAAAGAAACACAGTAAGAAGACATCAAAGATTAATGTGAAAAAACACTTAGAGTTAAAGTAATAATATACTTAATTAATATTCTTGAAGTTATAAATCAAGATTTGCCCCTGGAGACTTTTTCCTGAACCCTGATGGAAGAGACCTCCGGAGGATTGGAGCGTCACCATCACGCTTTCTTTCACGCTGGGTTTATTTATCAGTATTCCACCTGCAGACCAGTGGACCCGTGTGAGATCAGTGGTACCGGATCACATGACTTAGTTTGGCATGAGAAAAACAAAGGATGTTCTAATAAACTGGTCCCAACAGAGGCGAAGACCTCCGGAGGGCTCCTTTGATCCTTTAAGTACCTTCTTGCTGTCTGCTGGATTCCAGCGCCATAGGTCGATACTTGGGACCCAGAACCGGCATTCAGGCACCGTCTGGATTTAGACTGAACTAAAAACTCTTGTTCAATCACATCAAGTTCAACGTTGGGCTGAACCTTCAGTAGGATGGAGGCTCAGGAAAAGAGAAATTGTAGGAGCCAAAATTGATTTTTTTTATAGTTTTATGTTAATTAGCGGTCACCTATAAAAGGTAGGAGCCATCGTGTGAGAGTCAGAAGGGACAGGTGAGACTTTCTTGGTGTTCTGTTGGATAATTCTGTTTTATTATCTTTATAATTGAATTGTCCAAGCGAAGGGCGTGTCTGAACGTCATGTGATTTCACCAAAGGAGAACGCCTGAACGGGTTTTATGGTGACACACTTACAGCTCAGAGCTTTGACTCGTCTTCCTCAACATGAATTCTGACTCTGAATGTTAGATCGTCTCCCTAGAACTGAAGTTTAAACTTTATTTTACAGACAGGACCGTGAGAGAGTTCTGTATCTGTCAGAGTTAATGTGACGAGTAACGCTGTCTGTGAAACCGCCGTGTGAGCGGGATGAAACCATACGGCGTGATGAGTCAGCGCTCTCTGCTGCTTTCTTCTTCTTCTTCTTCTTCAGGAGTGCTACACCCCCTTCCTCAACGGCAGCTTCTTCGAACACGAGGGTAAACCTCTGTGTGAAGCCCACTACCACCAGTCACGGGGGAGTCTGTGTCAGGCCTGCCAGCAGCCAATCCTGGGCCGCTGCGTCACCGCCATGGGCGCCAAGTTCCACCCGCATCACCTGGTGTGCCACTTCTGCCTGAAGCCCCTGAGCAAAGGCTGCTTCAAGGAGCAGGAGAACAAGCCCTACTGCCACCCCTGCTTCATCAAACTCTTTGGTTAAACACAACAGGACTCTTCCTCCTCTCTGCTCCTCTCGGTCGCCGGTTAAAGAAAGTCTACGACTCTGACTTCTCAATTTTTGTATTTTTGTAACGTGGGAATCAGGGTGGAGCTGGCCTCTTTCTCTCTCTTGATGTAAAGAGTATTGGAGATGTTAGAATCCAACAAAGTAAATTTGTCTTTTCCAAAAACGATGTTGATTTCCTTTCGACTGGGACTGTGTTGAACTCTAACATTGTTTAGAAATTCCAAATTCTGATGCCATGAATGTAATCTTTTCTATGCTGTATTGATTCAAATTGAATAATGAAGCCTTTTACCAAAGACAGAGAAGAAACAGTGTGATAAGAGCAAATGTAATGTTTCCTTCAAGGACTCTCGTGAAGGACAGCCCCTTTAATATATTTGCTTTATATTGCAAAAGATTAAGTGCCACTGCAAACTCATTTATTGTACGCTGACTGCTGCTGTGTGTTTTTGTGTAACAAAAGATGCTGTCATATGTTTACCGTCAGATATTCTGCATTATTCTCTCCTTGTGTTGCTCTATGCAATCTGCCCAAAACAATCCCAAAGAATAAAAGAAAGGCGACGCAGTACGTCTTCCTGTTTCACAAGAAAATGCATTTCTTGTCTTAACTTTGGTAAATCAGATGCAACACAAATTATTTGTCTCAAATAAGCCTGAGCCCATAAGAAGGTTTTTTAGGAAAATACATTTTATTCGTATTAGTAACTCATCACTTCCCAAAAGAGCAGCTCTAGGCGGAAGCCAGTTTCTCATAACCATCAAATGTCATATGTTTGTGTCATTTTACAGCTAAGCACAGTTTAGCCTAGCAGTGCGTAAATGATATGAATGTCATTTTTCCAAGTGAACATCAAAAAGGAGGTTGTGCTCGAACAAAATGGTCCTCGGAGAAGATCCAAGGTTCAAGATCCACTGACCGTCGTCACCAATATATGTGAGGAGAGCAATTATAGAATATCAAAATCTCATATTATTGTAAATAACTTGAAGAACACAGTGTTTGAAATCTTTTCAAAAAGCACTTAGTTAATAGTAAACTAAATGAATCTGAGTTTTAGAGGAGCAAAGTTGCTTCAAATGGAAATAATCAAGCACAGTTGATTGGGTTTAATGGTTCCTTACATTCCATTGTTGCTAATGAGATGCTATAATCATGCTCAAAGAACAGAACTTTATAAAAAAAAATTGTTTAAACTCCTGGATCAACTTTGTCCATGACAATCATTATTATTATTATTATTATTATCTTCAAAATGAAACTGTGGATTTTGCTGCTGTAGCAAACTCTGACCACTAGATGGCGGTACCGACTCAATGTCACTCTGAATACCTGTAATGACCACGAGGTCATAATCTTCTCCCTAAACATGTTAAAGTTTAAAAATAGTGAAACATTTATTTAATATTATTCAACAAATTAAAAAAGGTGATGATAAAATTTAAAAGACGTGACGCTGAGCAGAGGGATGTTATTGGAGATGCTTGAGTGAGGACTAGTGACGTCATCGTGCCTGTTCTCCTCCGGGGGCGGGGCGGCCCGCCACCCACCTCTGCTCCACACAGGTGAGTTCATTTAACAGGTGATGAGCGGCCCTCACTGACTGAGAGAAGAAAGCAGGTAACGTTGAGACGAAAGTTACAGACACTCGTTGTCTCCAGCGGTATAAAACTATTAAAATACAGAATGAGCGACTCAGACCAGCAGCAAGTAAGTTAGACTCATTTAGTTGGTATTTTACCCGGAATGTTTGTGACAGACGCACGCGGGCGCTGCCAGAAGTTTCTCTCTCGTGCCGCAGAAGGTTTCCAGAAGCTTCTCTGTGTCTCCGTTTAAGTCACTCTGTTGTTGTTGTTGTTGTTTCCAGGATGCTGAGAAGGTGTCGGAACCTCAGTGGCCTGAGAACGGAGAGGCGTGGAGTGAGGGTGAGGGTGAGGAGGGCACCAGTATGGACTGTGGACTCCTGCAGGCCATGGCTGAGGAGGATGAAGAGATCAACGTCTACAACGAGGAGACGTTTGGACTGAGTTTGTATTTGTGCTTCTCTCCCATCATTGACTGAGAACCTTCTTCTGACCTCAGATGTGACGGTCCCGTCAGTTTAGGGCCACACGAGCCCCTCCTGGGGCCCTCAGCAGAACCGGCCATTATTCAAATAATGAAATTATGCTGATGTATTTTAAAATATGAAACAAATATATTTGTTTTATCACATTTAACCTTCTACTGTTTCATCTGGACGGTCTGGTGTTTCAGCTGCTTTAATTCAGAGTTACATCAGGATAAAACTCTTTTTGAGTTACCAGAACTTCTAATGAAAATCTGATCAGCCGACAAACTACAATGTGTTTGGAGAATTAGATTTTAATTAAAAGTGTTTAATTAGTTTAGTGATTAAGAATCGGCACAACCGTTTTAATCAGTTTGCTCCTTATTTTAATTTAAATGGTTAAACCGTTATTTACCTAATGACTATAAATATTAACAAGAGTTTTTCTATTTTGACATACAGTAAAAAAAAAAAAGAAGATTTTAGAGTCTTGTTCTTTTAGTAGCTTTAAAGATCTTAGGATGGACAGATACTGTAAAATCAACTTTATTCTCATTCTCACATGATCCAGTCAGACGCAGAAACTAAAATGTCATTTCCCTCAACCACGGTGCAAAAAAGAAAAGTGCATAAATACATAAATACATGTACAAAATGAGTTCAAGTGTTTAAAATATGCTAATAATTACAGGAAATAAAGTCTTTGAACTTTAATGCCTCGTTAGAGAAGTTGGTGTTTTACTGTGAAAACGGGTGGAGATTTAATTTAACGTGCGTCTGTACCGTAGATCTGGATGAACACGGGACCCCAGACGACCCCAGCAGGGGTCTTCTACCCTTTGGAGAGCCACCACCTCTCCTGGTACCACTGACGCCGCCACCAGAACCCAAATCTCCATCCTGCCACAGCTCCCCATCCCCACCCAGACAGAGGCCGCGGTATCTGACCCGGGTCCCGCCCGGGCAGCGTGGCAGAGGAAGGGGGCCGAGGCCAGGGCTGGGCAGGGGGCACATGTTTGACGACCCGGCGGTGATGAGGATAGTTCAGGGCCGACCCAGCCTGAAGGTGAAGAGTTTTATTTACTGCAGGAGTTTGACGTTGGCTTTGCTTCCAGCATCTTTACCCCACTTTGTTCTGATTCTGCTTCTCGAGGGTCTGGATGGAGCCATAGTGGACTGTGGGAATGTCATGTACCGGGATAACTTTGAGAATAATGTAAGTTCCTGTTTTATGGCATTTTGACCGTTTTTGGGGTTTTTTCTACTGCAACCTTTTGTGATATTTTTTTTATTTTATTTTTTTCAGCACATGGTATATTCTCCCAGGAAGCCCAAAACGATACCCGGGTCAATACTTCAGGTGAGCATTAAAGGTGTTTTAAACATCATCACACAGAGAGTAACATTCTGGATTTAAATCTGTTGTTTTTCAGGACAGTGCTATCGTATGTGTGATTGACGGTCGCAGAGGTCAGCACCTGACCTCCACCTTCCTGGATACCCCATGTCCCGTCTCCTCCTTCAGGGGCAGGAGGGGGGATTACAGAGCCTCCTATCCCAGGAGACACTTTAGCCACAGAGGCCCCCCTCAGGTGGACCCTTCATTTCATGTAGTTTGTTTTAAATGTGGGATAAGATGTGGGATGAGAAGATCAGCATGAATGGCTGGTGCACTTCACGTGAAGTCACTCACAAGGAGTGAAGGAGAAAAAATCCATAATGGCAAATCATTTGAAGTAATGAATGAATGAATGAATGATCCTGGCTGTGATCCAATACTGACATATTTAGTTTACAAAGAAACTATTTGCTGTCTCAATATTCTGCATAAGGAATGTCAAAAGAACTAGATGTCCTTCTGCAGCCGGTAACGCTTTGATCTTATACACAACAACAACAACAACAACAACAAACGCGTTCAGTTTTACCTCTTATTCTTTTAGTAGCATCGGTTTGAGAGGGTAGGACAGGAGCTCCTCTTGCTCAGGGTGTTCATCAGGACAGTGGATGAAGAAGCCAGGAGGGGGCACCACTCTCTGAGAAGACTGAAGTGTTTACACGCAGTGTTTAAGACGTTTACAGGGGAACCATGATGAAGACCCTCAGACGAAGGGCTTTGAACTAGTTTGAATGCACCAGTAGGATCTGGTCTCTTCTAAGGGAAAACAGGATTTGGAATGCAGCCATTGTCTTGATGTGAATGTAGCGGCGCCAGGTGAACTTATACCCCCGTTTACCCCGTTGTCAGGTTCATGTCAGGCTGAAGACTGGGCTGTGATCACATACGAACCCCACAGACATGAGAGAAGATCTCATCTGAAGTTTATGTTTACATGTTTATTTCTAAACTCTCCTGAAAACAACACATGATCGAGAGTCACTTTTCAAATCCCCCCCTGAATCCGTTTTCAGATGCATGGATCCATTCTATCAGGCTCCCCGATCCTGTCACGCCAACCTTTGACCCCTCTGCACCATTATAATCAGGTTAATACCCACATAATGATTAATAAAGTAAAGGTTTATTTTTTAAAGGAACTAGACTTGATTTTATCCTGATGTTTGTTTTCCTGGTTCAGATGGGGGGCTTCATGTTTCCTATGAACCGGCCCTGTCCCTCCACTCCTCGCTCTATGACCCCGAAGATGATGCAACTCCGATTTGGCGCTAACTCACCAAGACCGTCCCCCTTTTACAGCCCCTCGTCCAACTCGGCACCGGCCCCCCATCTCAGGTGTGTGACAGTCTTGTTCATCCCACTGGAATGTTTGATTTATGGCGATAATCCCCCACTAAGTCTGCGTATAGATTTATGACTGCAGACTTGTTTGTCTCTCACTGGTTTGTAAATCTCTTCTATCGACTGACATTCCTGAATGTCAGTCGACATTCCTGAATGTCAGTCGACATTCCTGAATGTCAGTCGACATTCCTGAATGTCAGTCGACATTCCTGAATGTCAGTCGACATTCCTGAATGTCAGTCGCTGGTAATGTGTCCATTTATCCGCTGGAGTTATCCTGTAGCTCTAAAACCCTTCCTGGCCCGAGGTCACTCACCTTCTGTCTCATGTCTTCTGGAATTTCTCATGATTTTGGCATAGTGTTCTACTGGTGAGACCAACAAGCCGACTTCCTGCTTCTATGAAACTGCTTGTTTGAACCGGGCTTATAGTAATGGGTTCTGGGTCTGGGTTAGCTTCTACCTTCTTACCCATCCGGTATTAGATAACCCTTTTTTTTTTTCCCCTTTGCTTCATTAAATGTGTAATTTACGATTTCTGTTCTGTCTTCTTCAATCTTTGTTGAACATTACATTCAAACATGAAAATGTTTGAATGTAACTCCATGTTTCTGACCCAGATACCCCGGTCCGGTCACGCAGCTGCACCCCCAACATAAACGACTGCTAAGTCAAAAACAACGGCTATTCCAGAGGTTGGTGCCTCGTCCCTTTAGATCCATCAGAATGTAGCAGAACGGGTTTCTTCATGCAGGAATCTGACCCGTTTGCAGGAAAGCAGACGGCTGGGATCCCTACTGTAACCTCATGACCACCAAAGAGAAGGAGTGGATCACCAGGCTGCAGATGATTCAGCTGCAGAGCGAGCATCCGTACCTGGAGGACTACTACTACCAGGTGGGGAATCCATCCTCCTCCATGTCTTTGTGTGAGGAGTTAGCATTTCCTCTATGAGAAGCCTTTGTTTGTTTATTTGTTTGTTTGTTTGTCGTAGGAGTACTACCGGCGGATAGAAACCAAGATGGCGGAGGAAGAGCTGGGCAACAGGGGCAAGAGGGAGCCTCCCAAACTCACCACTCCCTACATCACAAAAACCGAGTCCTACACGCCAGGTTCTCCTCCTTTCAGTGTTTCACGTCTGACTGGAGTCCTCATTCACTCATTCATTCATCCATTCACTCATTCACTCATTCATTCATCCATTCACTCATTCACTCATTCATAAGAACAAAGACATTCATGCACCTTCTTCTATAACTGCCTGCTTCTCTGGATCTTGCAGTGGTGCACATCGAAGGCTCTTTGGGTCAAGTTGCGGTGTCGACGTGTTACTCTCCTCGTCGGGCCATCAGTGCGGTTAATGCGGTACAAGCTCAAGGTCCACTTGAGGTGACTGTCGGTACCTTCTAGCCGCCTAGGACCACAAACCGCTCCACAGAACTGAGACTCGTTTCTACTTTCAGGAGCAGAAAGGTGTCAGACAGCAGCGGCTGGAGGTCCTCAGCAAAATAGAACGGGTACCTGAGTGATTAGTTGTGGACTCTGACAACCCTTTGAGGTTCTTCTCCAAACGGTCTTAACTCTCCTGCTCCACAGTTGTTCATGGTGATGTTGGAGGTCGAGGAGACGGAGAGGATCAAAACCACCGTCTTGCCTGAAGCAGAAGAACGGAGACTGAAGGAGGAGACTCAGAGGAAAATCGAGTACATCTACTCCCAGATGCAACACCACGACCCTGTGTGAGTCAGAACCTTCTTCTACTTTAGGTGAAGTAACGTGTCTCCACTCGATGTTTACTTTTGTTTGTTTTCCCAAATGTTTGGTTGCAGGGATTCAGGCGGGGAGTTTGTTCCTTTCCTCCTGGTCCCCAAAGGCAAAAGGCTGTTTGCCCGTCTGCTCCCCTTCCTCAAACAGGATTCTGCTCTGAACATCTTGAGGACCGTGACGACCAACCTGCCCACTCTGATGAGCAGAGACGCCGAAGAGGTTATTTTACTGTACAGTTTTAAATGACAAACGACCTTTGACCACAGTGAGAGGGTCTTTAACGTAAATGAGATCATCATGAGGAGAGATGTTACTAAATCGTTAAAAATGAAGATGGGCTGAAACGTGACGATATAAAGACATGGGAGACCAACAATACCTTCACTGATAGTTCGCCTTTTCCTCGAGCTGCTGTCTGATCACATCTCACCTTTAAACCCACATCTCACCTTTAAACCCACCTCGGCGCTGATGAGAATAAATGAAGGCATGTTTTTTCTTCATCTTCTCTGTAGTCCCTCCCAGTTCTCTACCCGCCGCTCCGTAATGTGATTGGAGGCCTGACCTTCAGTCAGCTCATTGGTGTGCTCAAAGATCTCGCATCCGAGTCTCTGACCTCGTACGAGTCCCTCACGCTGGCATGTCAGAACAGGGTGGGTGGCCTTGGGTTCTGAGGGGTTTTGATTGGGGCTCAGCTGATTAATAAAATAACATTGATGTAATTTCTGGTTGAATGTGTTTCTTTCAGTTTGGACTGTCTTTGCTCTATGCTCTCCTGTCCCAAGGGGAGAAGCTGCTGTCCTCAGGAGTTCCTCTGGAACCCAGCATCGGCGACTTTGAGACCTGGTGGGAATATTTCATGTTGGGAGTTTCTTTTTTTTTAATGTGAGATTTTAACTTTTTTTTTTTTTTTCCTGGTAGGACCGAGACGATATTCCAGGTGGCCGGTCAGTTGTCCCAGTGTTCGCTGGTGGAGCCCCTCCTCCTGCCGTCAAACCTGCTCACTCTCTTCTGCCGTTACCTGGACAAGCGGACGGTGCATCAGCTGAAGAGCAACATGGAGTAAGTCCCTTTCCTTTGGTAGTTATTTCTGTAGGACAAATATCAACACGGACCAAATTATCACCAAACCTCTTCATTTAGGTCCTCAACTGGATTCCTGGCTCTTCCATCTTAAGGTGGACAGAAGCTAATTAGACATTCAGCTGATGAGAAGGTTGCGGTGAGCACTAGAGTGAAAGGAGCAGAAGCCCCGCCCCCCTGACTTAACGCCTCAGTGCTCAAACAGAAGCTATTTAGTAAAATTCTCTGACCTGTGTTCAAATGTTTTCATCCTTATTACCTCCCCTCTCCCTCATCCCTCCCCTTCACTCCCACACTTGAACTGTTTCCCGTTTTCACTTCCTTTCTCTGATCTTCTTGTGTTCCTCCTTTGGGTCTCCAGTAGGTCACATCCAGTCTGTCTGACATCACAAGCCTGTTTCCTTTGTTTTTATACATTTATTTTACCCTTCCCAAACGTCAGGATGTTGTGATAAACTGGGTCGGTACCACGCAGAGCTCTGATTTCCTAAGGAACCACTCACAATTGTACGTTTGTAAATGTCGGTAAGATCCAGTCAGCTGTCGGCCCGGAGGTTAGATGTTTCGCCTGTCGGCCCGGAGGTTAGATGTTTCGCCTGTCGGCCCGGAGGTTAGATGTTTCGCCTGTCGGCCCGGAGGTTAGATGTTTCGCCTACTGAGATGAATGTTTGGAACAGATTATGGTGACCAGGTTGAGGATTGTACAGTAATTTATGATGACACAGCTGAATCTATGTTTATTATAATAATAATATCCATAAGTGTGTTTTTGGCATGGACTCTCAAAAGCCAGGCGTTTTCTTTTCGTGGTCAAGACATGCATCGTTCATCCATGTGCAGAGAGAATAATTATGATGTACAGAATTTGATGTTTTTCCTTTAAATGTTTAAGATGTAAACAATTCTTTATTGTATTCATTTGGAAACAGGATTAATTTAAATTGCACCCTTGTAGAGCACTTGCAAAACTAATAAAAATATTTACAAATGATTGTTTGATCTCGTTTGCAAAAAAAACAAAAAGCATTTGAATCGGCTCTTTCGGGTCGTCACTCGTTGTTTATTCCTCCAGGACATCAGATTCTACTGGAGTGGGTCGGTATGACATGATGAATTTGGGATGTTACCTGGGATCAGGACAGGTAATCTGAGTCTCAGGCTGACAGGTTGACCTTTACAGCCCAGAAATCCACGTAGGTCTCGGGTCAGAAAGGCTGAATCTGAGTTCTACATGTTAAAAACTAGTTATTTAAATTGTCCTAAAACACAAAAACAGCTTTTTGAATGTTCTAAAATCTTGTTACGGGGATGTAAAATCAAACCAGAGCTCATCATCAAAGAATCTTCCACACAAACAAGAAATCAGAAGTCCTGAATGGATCCAACCAACACTTTTGTCTCCTCTGGTTCCTTATTGGAATCTTTACATCCAGAAATGTTCAGACTGGACTCTGAACAGTTGCTAAGCAACCGTCTCTGTACGTCTGCAGACTCTGGCACCGGTTGGTGTTTGTTGACAAATATCTCCTCCGGCTGCTTCCTGTTTATCTCTGTGCATATATTTGTAAAAACCAATATGGGTCACGGTCTCGGAATGTTCTTCAAACGACGGTCCTCAGAGTCAGAACCGAGCCCAAGAAAAAAACCTTTAGTTCCTGGAATATTTTACAGAAAGATCCTAAACGGTCAGAACTCGTTACTTTGGGGGAGTTTGAATCTTCCTGGAAGGATTGTGAAAATATGTGGTTTGGTGAATGTAGTTTCTTAAATCCCTCTTACTACTTTTTGTATGAAGACGTTTTAGATCTTTTCTATTCTCTCACTTTAGCGTATGAAAGTTGTTCATATGTTTATATCTGTACTCCAGATTTTTAAAGAGGACTTTACCGGGTTAATAAAGGATAACTATAGATCGATCTAAAGAACCACAGTGGGCTGGTACTTGGTACCACTGTTTCCTCACAGCAAGAAGGTTCTGGGATCAAATCCTCCAAGGGATATTCAGTTTTCCACACACTAAGCTCTGGCCCGGTGCTGGGATAGGCTCCAGCCCGTGACCCTGTGTTCCTACTCATGTCCTGTGTGGGGGAGAAAGTTCCTGGAGACCCGGACCCTCCCTGAAAAGGAGAACTCCGTTAACGTCTTGTAATTTCATGACTTGTACCTTTACCTACGTACGTTTTAATAAGATCAGACGGCAGCAAAGAAGTAATCGGTGACTCTCGTACGATTAAAAAATAAACATCTTTTGAACCCAAACTACACGGAAGTAAAAAATCAAAATGGGGAAAAGTTTTAGTCAAATTGGCTGAAATCAGTCCAACATTCATGCAGGACTTGACAATCTTACTGATTAGTATGAAATGGTTCTGATCCGGTTTCTCTTTGACATCTTTCTAGAGTGAACATATAATAAAATGTGTTAAATTCTTTCTCCTGCATGGAGGGATGTTCAGTGGTTGGAAACTAAACCTGTGAACATTCAGTGTTCTTTAAAACACTAACTGTGTAAAAGTGTTATAAACATAAAGGAGCTGCTGTAATTCTTTCTGTTAACTGTTGCATGTCGGCCTTCATGTCTAAAATGTTGTTTGGTGCTCAGGTGGGTTCTGTACTGATAAAACTGACGACACATATCAGTCAGGCGTTATAATAAACTGTCAGACGCTGACTGGTGGTGTTTCAGGAAACGGAGCAGCTGACACTAAGTCCACACTGGACCTTTACGTCATCACGTGTGCGCCGTGAAGGTTTGGACGTAGATTTCAGCTGTTCTGACGTGAAGCATCTTCAGTATCCAGACTTATCCACTCGACAGCGTTCAGCCACAGGAACTACATGCCTTCAAAGGATGTTCAGACGAGTCAAGTGTTCCCAGCTACACTAACGGGCCTCAAACTAAATGAACGTTCTGAGACGATGCCGTGAGCCACCGCCAGCTGCCAAACAAAACTATATTTCCCCAAGCTGGAACCCAGAGGACTGGACAAAGTCAAACAGGGTCACAAAAGGAATCGCAATAATGAAGTCCAAATAAAGCGTGAATATTTCTACGGAGCTTCATGACAAATGAAATCAAGTCACAAATATGAACCTGCTGGTTCAGGTAACGGGTGATCCGTAGAATATTCTTCCTTTTTCTACTTTTTACACGTGTGAAAAGTGAAGTATAAAGTGCTTTACATGATTTAAAACAACTAGAATATAAACATATGAGGAGAAAAACTGAATAAAAAATATAGAAGGATAAAACATGAATTAATACACCTGACATGGAAAAATAGATCAGAATTATAAGAACTGACTTAAAATATAGAAATGTGAAATTATAATTATTAAATGCACGGAAATGCGGACAAATAACTAAAAATAATTGGATTTAGTTCAAATCCTCCCTATAAAAGATTTATCTTCCCAGACAAACTGCTGGACCGAGCTTCTGGGCCCAGTTTCATCAGAACTGGGTTTCTTTCGGTGAGAAATCAGACTGATTATTTTGCAGCAGAGGAAAGAGAGTGTGTGTGTGTGTGTGTGTGTGTGTGTGGAGAAGCCAAGTATGTGAGAGGTCTGGGTGGAGTGAGACTTTAACCTCTCCTTGACCCCATAAGAAGAGGATTTGGACATAAAGTGAGGAATCTATGTGAAAGGTGAGATATCTCTGTTTTTACTCTCTTTACTTTAAATGTGCAGGGGCCCCACTGTGTGTGTGTGTGTGTGTGATCGTGTGTGTGTGTGTGTGTGTGTGATCATGGATCACTATGGAGACGTGGGATGAAGGAGAGGAGGATGAAGTCACCCAGTTTCCATCATCTCCATCCTTGTAAGCTTATTTTCCAGTGTTGTCATTGCACCTTAACTAAAAAGTGAAAGTTTGGATCGTGTAGAATCACCGGTGTCGTTATGGTATTATTATTATTATTATTATTATTATAAGGTGATGCAGGAAAAACATGATTGACACTTTTCTACCTCAGTAACTTTTGAAAAGTTAAATTCGTCCCCCGACTGAATCAGCACTGTTTGAGCTACGTTTTGTTCCAAGTACTCTATTATTTATGTTGTAAATTCCCACATTTTTCGCCACTAGTTGTAAAACCCCTAAAACCCTTATACGGGTTTCTGTTCGTCTTGTGTTGTGGACTCTCAAGTACATGAGCAAATGTAAGAGTTAGATTGAGAAAGAAGTTCAAACAACCTTTATTGTTCCTTTGTTCATACCAGGTTCTGATGTTTTCGGTACTTCTGGTTCAGTTGAGACCAATTCTGCATTTTTTAAAGCAAGTTCATTGATGCTAATGCTAACAAGCTAACGCTAGCATGTTGATGCTAATATATTCATGATTTTTTTTTTAAGCTCATTATGATAATGTTAAACTTTAAATTGATATTTTTATCTTTATGGGTTATGACACAAATAGTAGTGTATTTCCGACAGTTGTATTGGTTTATTATTTCAGACACTTAAAGATTATATTAGAGCGAATCTGAGGTTCCGGTTCCTACGTCACTATCGGGTCAGAGAATAATGGTGGATGAAGGAATCAGCTGTAATAATAATAATAATTACTTTTATAGGTTAAACTATAGTCTAATAAATTCTATAAATGAGTTATTATAAACTAAATGATGTATAATTACTTTTATAGATTAAACTATAGTCTAATAAATTCTATAAATGAGTTATTATAAACTAAATGATGTATAATTACTTTTATACATTAAACTATTGTCTAATAAAGTATATAAATTAGTTATTATAAACTAAATGAGTATAATTAGTCTTATAGATTATATTATTAATATTATAATAGAGTATGGTCTTTTAAGTTATATTTCTTTTATCGATGCTTTTATCTGCTTTTACCTCGTAGCACTTTTAGATTTGATCCAAATGTAAAGAGCGTTATAAATAAAATGTATTATTATTATTATTATAAACACACCAGTGCCTGCAAAAAAGATCCCAATCATCATTTCTAGCATTACTATGGATGATTGTAGGCCACAAAGATATAAAAAAATGTGTCAAAACTACTTACAAGTATTGGATTAAAGGTGTGTCTACAGAATTGTTTGTACATTTGTGTCACTTTGGTTCCGTGACATTAATTCTGATTCGTCTGCGGTGTATGATATTTCATTATAAGTCTCCTTTCTGGCCCAAGGTTATTCATGCTTTGAAGTTCCGGCGGGAGAATTGTCATTATATACACATTAACATACATGTTCTATTTGATTTGTTCATTTAAATGTGAATATGTTGGGTTTGTCCCAGCGAAGCACATTTTGGAGGATGAACCATCCACAGTCCAATCTGGGGAAGTCCCTTCTTTTGCTTCTTCTCTCTCTCATACGTGTTAATGTACTTTAAGTAACCAATTATTTGGATAGTCTGTGTACGCCTTTGACATCTCTGACAGGTGGGGGGAGGATCTAAAAGCGGGAGTGACGCCTCAGACCAGAGTGTATATCTGAACCACACAATCAGGGTACATCACCCACTGCACATCATCTGCTCTACCTTCCTCCTTCTCCTCCAGGCTCTAAAACCTTTTGGGTTTTTCCTCCAGGTCCACTATGTGGGGACAGCTTCTTCTTCAGAGTGCGGTGGTCCTCTGGCTGTCGCAGGCTGCACACACGCGAGGTCAGTCAAAGCTTCTCCCGGTTTGAAATCATCTACTGTCGTTTCTATGAGCCTGTGAATCGGTACGATCAGTTAAAGACATTCCTAACTGCTACATTAGGGTGTTTTACAGCGAATGCAAACGTGACATTTGATGCTTAAATGTCCCCATATAAACTTTCAAGAGGAAATTCAATATCATAATTTGATGAAATGAAGAAAAGAGCGTTCTGTGGGGTCTGTAGAGTCACGGCTCACTCACGTCTGTGTGTGGTGTGGATCAAATCACAAACAGTCTCATGCACCGTCTGATATTACCAGTTTGTAACGTATAGTCCTTCTAACTTGAAGAAGATAATCAAAATTTTGTTCAAATTGTTGTTCAAAAAATTCTAGGAAGTTTCAATACGTTTGAAGTTAAAGTTGCTATTTATTAGTTTTGTTTTCTGTTTAATCTATTATTGTCTGGGAAAGTTTAATATTCTTAATGGGAAAGATGAATAAGTCCAAAGTTTATTCACTACTTGTAAGAACTGGAGCAGAACTTCAAATAAGAGCTTAAAAACCAGAAAGGCATCAAACGGAGATGTTTCAGTTCAACATCATGTTTTTTATCTTTTTGTTTTATTTTCTACCTGCTGTTGCCCTTTGAACCCCCCTGGAGAATAAGTTTCTTTGTATATATGTTTTTTGTTAATAAATTAAAAAATAAGGCATCTAGTAACCGATCACTGAAAAAAAAAAAAAAAGTTCCTTAAGATGTGACTGAGATTGTATATCTTATTAAGATTATGATCTTAATAATCTTAGATTGGATCTGAAGCAGCTGGATTTCTACATATGTTCCCCACCTTCCATCCATGAGACCTCCTCGGTTCTGATCCACATGAGATTAGGCACAAACAGTATAAACAGAGAATGTACGAACCTTTTTCCTCCGGGGATTTTTTTACTGTAGTTAATTAAATCCCTGAAATATCATGAAGGTATAATGGAGTCATCATCACTGCCGTAGATCTTCTGTGTTAAGGCGATAACTCAAAAACCAACCAATAGATCACTTTCTGATTTTATACCCACAGAGACCTTAGTGCGAGGAAGAATTGGATTGACTTTGGGAAATCTATCTTGATTTTACTGTAAAAGTTCATATTTTACTGACTAGGATCATTTTAATAGAAAGCATTCCTCTTTTTGCATCCGAAACATTATAAATATTTTGCGTTATCTTGTGTAGCTTATGTTAAAACAAAAAAATTCAAAGGCCTATTCTAACTAACTAACAGAAATGATGCGAGAATTTTTTATTTTTTCTAATTTCATTTTTTTTCTTTGTGTTTCAATCTGCACAGAAAGTGAATATATAAAAAAAAGTATTTATACATCTCCTATATCAAGATATACTTTTTTTTTATGGTTTTTAAAGCCTCTTTTTCTATTTTAAAAAATAGTAACCGAAGCAGAGAAGAAAGTAAAGAAGTAAAAATAATTGAATCTGTTATATTTTCTAAAATGTTCTACAGCCTTTCCCCAAACTGTGTTTAAGGTGTGCGTGGTTAAGGACGTGTGTGTCGGCGCTGCAGTTCAACCTGCACATGCTTGAAGAGATGCAGGAAAAAGATGAGACAAACGTTTGGGTTTGCCTGCAAAATTTCAAACGATGATGTTAAAGCGAAGTCGTAGCAACGGTCTCTGTAGGTGGGCTCGGCCCGCTAACAGCTTTTCTTGTCACGATGCGAAGCAGCTTGGTATTCTTTCCTCCTCATCGGCGGTCCTAGTTTGTGGAATCAAAGGCAGCTGGGCTTCGGTGGCAGCAGCAGTCTAAATCTAACATCCGTCTGTGAGAAGGGAAGAGAATAGTTTTACTGCTTGTACACAATCCCTCCATTGACTTCTGCAGGGTCCAGCTCACGACGCCCAAACATGTTTCTCATGGTTCCGAGTCACCAGGAGACTGGATCTCACTTCATTTGGGGGCCGTGAGACTTTTTCTCGGAGTCTTACCCCGACTTATAAAAGAGTACATCATCTTCATTATTTAAAACAATACAACCGCATTAGTTTCACATTTTCTGTAATAAGAATCACTTCAAAATTTTTAAATATATAGAAAATAACTATTAAAATCAACTGTTGGTCCAATTTTGGTGTATAAGGATCGACTCGATGAGATCTACAGTATCTGCATTATCATACTTTACTCTAATAGTTCATATTTTACTCATTAGGGAGAGTTTTTTTCTTTTATTATTAAAAAAAAGTGTTTTTACATGACTGTTCAACCTATTGAGGATAGTTTGTACAATTGATTGGACTAAATGTGAAGTTATGTCCACAGTATTTTTTTGAAGAAAAGTCCACCTACTGAGTAAAACATGAACTAATAAAGTAAAACACAATATATAAAAGATAAATCTCCTGGAGTCGATTCATCTGCACCAAATTCGACTACATCGGACCAACGGTTGAGAAATTCCTGCTGAAAACTTTAGGAGATAAAGCTCTCTCTAGTGTCCGAAATATACAGCCAACCTTTTCCAAAAACAATCCAGTTCTTCCTCACCCTAAGGTGTATATAGGTATAGAATTTGAAAATGATCAATGAAATAGTTTTTGAGTTATCGCGTTAACGCGAATGACCTGCGGCAGCGATGGCGGCTCCATAACATCCCCGATTTCTTATCAAAAACAGGATTTTTGATCTCACCTCTGTTTCTGAGAACAATTAGCTGAAATCTTACTGTCCAAGCGTACAGGACACATTCAGCGAGCTGACGTTCGGTTCTTGTGTTGTGATTTGGATTCCAGTAAAGTTAGATATGGTTGTTACTTTTTTTTTTTTTTACAATAATGCTGATACAGGCTTGATTCTTACTTCTGCTCCATGTGGATCTGTTTGCTGTCTTTAAGGTTATAGTGCCACATCTGGAATACCAAATGGACACGGGGCACAACCCAATGGTAAATCCGTCCCATTCTGCACATGTGCTGTTTTCATCCTTACATTGGTCACATGTCCCTGCCAGACAAAACATTGACTCACATGTCGTGGGATTTTTCCAGGAAACAAGGCTCAGAAAGGTGGAGGAGTAGGAAGAATGCTGATGCCTTCAAAAGGTGAATTATGAGCGACATTTCTCTAACCGTGAATTCCTCTGTATCTGAGACTCTCTTGTCATTGAATCCTAATTTCTGTGGTTGAGGGTTCAACAAATGGATACGGTAGAAATCCTATAAAAAAGAATCTTCTGATTAATCTGTGTTTTATAAAGAAAGTTTCTGCTGGTGAGTTATCGGCCAAATGTAAGAAAAATATATATAAATATATGTGTGTGTGTATATATATATGTATGTGTAAATATATATATGTATGTATGTATGTATGTATATATATATGTATGTGTATATATATATATATATGTGTGTGTATATATGTATATGTATATATATATGTGTGTGTATAAGTGTGTGTGTTCTATACGTAATGATAAATGTGCTTCTGCATGATCAAGAGTTTAGTCTAACTTATAACAAAGTTCTTTTTTTTAAAGATTGTTTTCGGGCCCTTAGGGTTTGATTGATAGGACAGCAGAAGAGTGACAGGAGACAGGGAGGTGACCTGAAACAAAGGCTGCAGGTGGAATCGTACCCCTTGACACCGCGGCAGATCGCTCTACCACAGAACAGCATCGATCTTATAACATCGATCTTATTTAACAATCTATTATGTTTCTCAACAGTTATCTAACATATTCAGAGTTACGGTGCAGCTGCTGCTGTGACCTTTAGGGAAGGATCCAAGGAACCGCTGTTCCCTTTCCTATTCAATGGTGGACAACGATACTGGATTACTTGCTTATGCTTCAAATCTTGTTTTTAAGGTTATGGAGCAGCGCCGAGTTCAAGCAATGGACACGGTGGCAAACAATATGGTAAAAACATTCAGTACCACTTTACAATAAGAATCCCCTTATTAAGGTTTTATAAATGACTTGTATTTAGTTAACTAATTCAGTTTTACACTTTACAAAACAAGAATTCGCAAGATTCTATAGTATAAAGCTATCAGAGGCCTGACGTTTGCCAAATAGTGAGCCCACTTATCTGTGCTGCTGACGTGATATCGCCAAATAGTGACCCGCATTGATAAATTGGGAGCTATGTTATAAGCTGTTTATAAACGCCAACTAATGACTTGTAAAGCGTTTACAATCTAATGTATTAACCACTTCTAAATGTTTTATAGAGGTACACTTGTCGTATAGTGGTACCAAAAACTCCAACATGGATTTATCTGGTCTTTTATATAAAAGAA
Source organism: Lophius piscatorius (assembly GCA_009660295.1). Classification (NCBI taxonomy): domain Eukaryota; kingdom Metazoa; phylum Chordata; class Actinopteri; order Lophiiformes; family Lophiidae; genus Lophius; species Lophius piscatorius. The sequence continues at coordinate 15,789 of VRLP01004843.1, read as the reverse complement.
GGATTTAGCCAACCTATCTGACAAATAACTCCAAACTTGATGCCGTCTTCTCCTGATCACCAGTATTTGACAGTTAAGTCTGTCTTTGTTGTAGGATATGGTGTCGGTTCAACCAGTGGACATCAAATGAAAGGCAACGGTAGGAGACACACTCACACTGTCAGGTGGATGGAATGTAAGATGTGATGGAACGCCTAAAGATGTCTGTACTGTTTAAGACATCCTCCATTACTATTCAGGAAGTCCTATCCTATAAGAAAGATTTGTTTTTTAGCATAACAAAGCATTTTAAACAGAATAATGTAACTTGAAGGCTGGGGTCACGAGGATGTTGATCAAATTGTTCAGATTCTCAGAGTGTCCTTGTGTTTGTTCTGGACCTGGCCTGTAGGTTACAGGCCTGCAGCGGGGTCTCTAGGTGCGAATGGAGCTGCACCCCATGGTGAGTGACCAACAATAACTCTGTTAGGGCTTTAACCAATGTTTTCCACAGGACTGTACAGTTTTTCTGATTCATAGATAAAAGTTATGTAAAAATCATGATATTAAATGAAATTATCATTCATTTTTATTAAAGGTCACGGTGGACCCCATAATGGACGTGGAAGAAAAAGCAACGGTAGGTAAAATGTCCTGCTGCTCAGTAACCGACTCCGTGTTAATAATATAGATATATATAATATAGAAGAACATAGTACGGCCATGGCGGCGGTTCTCAGCCTCCATAGAAAATATCGGTCTGCTTCAAATGAAACTTTGAATAATTGTTTGATGTAAAACATTCTTGTGTTTGGCTGGTTTTGTAGGATATGGGGTTCCGGTCGGCCCAAATAATGGACAGCAGATGAAAGGGAAGGGTAAGAATCCTCCGTCTCTCACTCGTACACACTGACCTGACCATCGGCACCGATCACGCAGAACGTTTCTCTGTGCGGCAGGCTACGGCGCCCACGCTGGCGGATACGGCGGACAAGGAAGGAAAGGTTACGGTAAAGAGATTTGACTCTGATCTAAATCCACTCAGTTGAAATAGTAACATTGTTACACTTGAGTCGTGAACAAAGAGCAGAGAAGGAAAACTGTCCTGTGTTCTTCCTGACGCTGCAGGAAACGGTGCTGCACATAACGGACCCGCAACAAAAGGCAATGGTGAGAATGTTCCCATCATCGTCTTCGTCTTTCTGGGTCGCCACAGCGGATCATCTGTGTCCATCTGTATCGGTACCAGTGATGGTATTTCTTAACCCAAGCCCCGACCGATCCAGTTTGGAATCGGTTTCCTGTTGCAGATGTTTGGCACTGGTTTAACACCGGATTCCCCTCCGGACGCAACCGTCCCATCTATCCGGGCTTTGGGCTTGTTCTGGAAGTACTGACCTGTCTGTGGCTGGGTTCTTAGTTAAACATCCTCTACAGGTCAGATGAAGCCACCTGGTTGGTTCCTCTAAGGAGGCGTAACAGATGTCTAAGAAACAGTCACAGGAAGTGTGAAGCTAACTGAACAATAAGGAGATGCATACTTTCAAAATAAAGCAGGAAACTCAAATACAAAACACAGAAGAATGAGATTAAACTGTCAAAGTAAAATGAGAAAACAAAACCAAAGCTTGTACATAATGACATATAAACAGTCCTACACTATATACTGTATTTATAATAATGAAGTTGTAGAACGCTCACGTTTGGTCCCTCTGGGTGTTTATGATGATCCACGCATAAAAATGTAACAACCGCCTGATCTTTAAATGTCCGTTTAAATGTTTCAGTCTGTTCCCGTATCTGATGTCCTGTTCAAAGACTCAATCACATTCTCCTCTTCATAAGGTTATGGTGCTGGATCTGGTGTGTCCAATGGAAACGGGCCTAAAACCAATGGTGAGATCAGAACTTTGAAGCACATATTTAGATAATAAATGTAAAAGACTTTAATTATGGGTGTAATAATTGATGAAGATCACATGAACTCGCGAGTCTGAGTTCTCCTTAGATATTTGGGTTTATTACTGACAGATCTGTGGTTCCCGGCTCGCTCCGGTGCCAGTCTCATCCCAGAACCTTTACACTCAGATCCAGCAGGACCATTATAAACTCACACTTTCAGGGCCAGTCTACCGGGTCAGCCCATCTTAGGTCTTTGAGACAGAACGGGGCCAGAGGTACCGTAAAGAAAGACTTCAGAAACATCATGGGTCAAAGGGAGTATGGATAATTGTTCTGTGGGTAAAGATTGGTTCTGGGTCGTACTGCCCCTGCCTATGAAAGGAATTAAGTTCATTTAAAACCCGTTCATGTGTTTTCTGGGTCACACAGGGCCCGGCTCAGCTGGAAACCAGCCAATGAAAGGATATGGTCAACAACCTTATGTCCCAGGTAAGAAACTCTCACCAATGTCCTCCAAATCATAATATCCACCTTCACACGACGCTGATGGTACCTACTTCTGTGACCCCCCCCCTCCAGCTGCGGGTCAGGGACCCTCCAGAGGTCTGGGAGTTCCTCAGCTTGCCAGGAACCAAATGTCCAAAGGTGAGTGAAGGTCATGACTCCAAGCAGACCTCATCCCCAGAACACCAGTAACGATGTTCTTTCTTCCCTCGTTGACCTTTTCCTCCAGTACACGGCGGTAACGGCTATAATGGTTACGGGACTCGCGCCATGGGAGGTGAATCTCACACATCAGTGACGTCGCCTGAGGGATTTCAGTCGAGTCGTTCAAACAACTCGTGAATATGTTCTGTATCGTTGTGTGTGTAGGCTACCGAGGTGGTTATGGCAGCGCTGGTTTGGGTCTGGGGCCTCAGTATGGAAATGGAGGAATGAAGGGACCGAAGCCAGGTGAGAATGTCTCTGCTGTCCAACCAAAGACCCCCTTAGATATATTTGTCTTTTGGCGATAATAACTCATTTAACCTCTTACGTTTGTTAAATATCAGGTTACGGTGCTGCAGCAGGTTTGCCCTACGGACAAGGAGCCAAAAACAACGGTAAAGCCATAAATAACATCCAACGCCACGCCTAACCTCTTCTTCAAGGTGAGTTCAGAGACTCCAACATGATTGTGTCCTTAAATATATGCAGGTTTCACCGGATCCAGAGCACCTCATGGAAGTGGAGCCCCGCTAAATGGTGAGTCAACGAGCAAGAAACCTGTTTTTAATTTAAGTCGTGAGATTAACGTTGGATTCTTCATATTTGTCAACCTGATAAGGTTATGGATACCAGAGAGGCGGAGCCACCAAGATGGCCAGACCAGGTAAATGTGCCTTCAGAGCAAATCCATCCACCGCAACATGTTAGTTCACACTTATCACAATCTAGGGGATGAAGAGGCTCTCAGATAGAAAGACAATAAAACCTTGTGAAGTTAGAAGCTTTCAGCACGACTCCAGGATATTTTTACAGTCTGGCAAAACGATTCGACTGTCTTTTATGTTTTAGATCCAAAATGCTGTTTTATTCTCATAACATCTGGGAGTGTGAAGTAATCTGTTCCATGATTGTGTTACAGGATACGGGGCGATGAGACCCCGACCAGGTAAGGAGCCAAAACTGTAGTTTTAAACACAAGGACACAATTAGATGTTTAATGAATGTTATTAATGTTGTGTTTGGGTTCATCTCAAGGTTATGGAAATGGAGCGGTTCCCAATGGATATGGAACCAAGCCCAGTGGTAAGTGATCCTGTTTAGTGTTAGAGGTGTCGTGTGTTCTTATAGCAACCTACTCACATGTATAACACCCCCCCCTATTCAATAATCTACGGTGGCCTTCAAGTGTTGGAAGGAGACACTTTGTAAACTATGTCAAAGCCCACATGAGGCGTCATGAATGCTTGTAGCGCTGGCCTTCCTGCCGGGGGGCTCCTTCCCTCCTTACCCAGAGCCAGGAGGAGAGATGGCGCCACGAGCTCTCGGTCCACGCCATCAGGGAGCCGCCTTCATCAGCGGACCTTTACAAACCGACCCAGAATCAGTGGCGGCCCACCACAGAGAAGGGAATGTGCCTTCACAGCCGGGCAGGGGTCCTCAAAGAGGGTCCATACCTACTCTTTGGAACTCCCATAGTTTTAACAGTCTTGAGTAACCAGCAAAAACTTAATAGATTTCTAGAGGTTTCTTCATCGTCTTTGTGCCTCTTCAACCTGAAAACGTAAAAAGTCTCCTCCAGAGTCAGGATTCAGTTATAGGTCATAGGTTACCTACAAACATGGAGACACCGTGTTGGAGGACCCTCCGCCTCTGGAGACACAGATGTCTTTCTTTAAGCTCCTGTTGAAAGAGGGATTCGTGACCTCAGCCGATTACACGCCAACAAATCCACAAATATATGAATATTATGTTCCTTTTACTCAAAGACATACCTGTAACTCCAGACACAACGCCTTCATGTCCCAACGCTCAGCAGGAGTTATATTTGTATTATCTGACCCAGGTTATGGTGCCGGAGCAGGAGCCGGTGTTCCCACAGGATACGGAGTTAAATCCAACGGTAAGAAGCAGTCAGGTTTTAATATCAGTATTTTACACTCTAACATTTAATCCTCACAACCTGTTTATTTTTCTTTATTGGGATTGGGTTTTTGAAACACTTCAGTTTATGCTGAACAGGTATCATCTAACAACAATTCTGTGTTTAGTCTAATTCCCTTTATGTCTTTTCATTTAAGAATCTCCCAGAATGACCCGCTTATTTACCTGCCTTGTGATATTTAGAATGTTGTTGTTTGTTTGTTTGTCCGTTGGAAGTGTGACTCTGATCCAAGCGTTTCTCTTCCTGTTTTTGGACGATGATTCTTGCCTCTCTGAAGGTCACGGGGTCAGAAATGGCGGCACATTCAGCAGATACGGAGGTAACTCTTTATGTATTTATACATTTTGAATATAAGTTATGACAAAGCTCTTTTTTTTTGATGTTATTGTGTTGATCCGTTTATCTCTACCCTTAAATAATGATCTTGTTTTATAGAACCGTCGCTTGCAGGATATGGAGGGCAGAGCCGAAGCTCAAAACCTCAACCAGGCAAAGGAGCTGGAACAATGCAACCCGGAGACGCTGCTAAAACTCTGGCTGCTGGTACGAAGTCTGCAGAATCCATAACACATGCAGTACTTTTGATTCATATGTGATATATTTTCTTATATATTAATACACCTGCATTGATCATGAGTGTACCATGTCTGCCCTTCTCATAGGATCTAGTAATTATGACGTGTTTCTCAGGTTTAAACGATGTCGTGTCGCCTTTAACTCCATCAGGTCTTTATTTTCTCTGGTTTTCATTTAAGTTTTAACCCACATATTTCCCTCTTTGGTTCTCAGCTTATGGCAAGAATGGGAAGGTGGCTGCTGCTGCTGCTGCTGCTGCTGCTGCTGCTGAAGCTGCTGCTGCTGAAGCTGCTGCTGAAGCTGCTGCTGCTGAAGCTGCTGCTGCTGCTGCTGCTGCTGAAGCTGCTGCTGCTGAAGCTGCTGCTGCTGCTGCTGCTGCTGAAGCTGCTGCTGCTGAAGCTGCTGCTGAAGCTGCTGCTGAAGCTGCTGCTGCTGAAGCTGCTGCTGAAGCTGCTGCTTCTGAAGCTGCTGCTGAAGCTGCTGCTGAAGCTGCTGCTGAAGCTGCTGCTGCTGAAGCTGCTGCTGAAGCTGCTGCTGCTGAAGCTGCTGCTGCTGAAGCTGCTGCTGAAGCTGCTGCTGCTGAAGCTGCTGCTGCTGCAGCTGCTGCTGCTGAAGCTGAAGCTGCCGCTGCTGCTGAAGCTGAAGCTGCTGCTGAAGCTGAAGCTGCTGCTGCTGAAGCTGCATTCAATGGAAAGACCTCAAAAGGTGGCTCTCCCGCCCCCGTGCAGCCGAGGGCAGAACCAGAGAGGGTTTTTACACCTCAGCAAGAAGCATCACCTGTAGCTCCTGAGCCGACCAGTGGGATCCTCGTCATGGTCACGCAAGATAGATTTCACAAGCTGCCTCCACCTGTGCCTCAAGGAAAGAGCTACAAAGAGACGCCGCTGATTCCTCAAGGTACACCAGAACCTGCGCGGTCACTTCCTCAAGGCGCGGATCCATATCCTGCCCCTGAAGGCACGCCTGAACCGGCAACCACAGGTGTGAAGACGGTCACATCTGGTTCTGCGTCAGTGGACCCGGCACCAGAGTCGGCAGCGGATCTTCCTCAAGGCAAGTGACCTGAAACCAAACTTCCTCTGAGGCTCCTGGGTTTTGCCATGATGTCATCACAACAAAAAGCGGTAGTCTCTTGATCGTTTGACCCCGACAATATGAAGATATGGTCAAATATTAACTTGATCAAAATGGATTTAGAATTTAAAAAAACATTGGTGGATTGAGGAATAACAGTTTTAGGACATAACTCCACATTTAATTAGAGTCAATCAATCAGGGGGGGCTGCTGGTACAACACAGGAGATTTGGGGGCTTTTCAGGGATAGACCCTTGCTGTCGGGGACGACGGCGTAGGACTCGTTCAAATTTCAGAATCAGTTGTAACTTCTTTCACATAGTCCAAGTCTGGCTGTGGCGACGCTGTTTACTCAGTGTAACATGAATGATTCCATCCATCCATGTTCTTACACTTATACGAGGTCGGGTCGCATTTTATAAAGGTTCAAAACCCTTTTTTCATCATCACACTTTCTTTCTCTCATTCAGCATGTAAGCAGATGTTGATAATGGCGGTAGAATTGGTAAATAAGGATGTTTTGACTTGTGAAAGGATGCCGATCATGAGTGGCGGAGTGGAGGTAGTCCTTGTGCATCTGGTGGATCTGTTTGTGGAAGTGTTGGGGGTGAAGATGTGCTCATGCAGTACAGGCTGATCAAATGTACGGCCTCTAGGTCATGTGACAGGAAGTGCTGTGCCTGAGCATAAAGGTGCAGAGGCAGATGCTCATTTTGGGGTAAACGGCACCAGTGAGGGGAACGCTGCCCTTGAAGGCACCAAACCCCTGACAACCAAAGCTGTCCCTGAAACGCTGGCGTCTACAGGTAGAGGCGGCGTCACTGCCGAGGAGGCGCTGGCTGTGGGCGCGCCTCAAGAAGCAAACATCAAAAGTCAACCCGAGGCGAAATCTGACGAGCTCGGGGTCAAAGGAGAAAGTGGAGCGGCGGGTAATCTGGATGCGTGGTGTTGAGCTGCGTGTGAAGGAGGAGTCAAACGTCCGTCTGTCCTAACGCCGTCACATAGGAGGAGGACAGGAGTTTTGAGGTTATTGGCTAGCATTCAGTCAAATGTTGCTGTAAAAGAATCTAACTCCATTCTTTACATCATCCTGATAAAGTATCTAAACGCATCACGATGAAGTTAACCGGGTTGTTTACAGAGAAGTCTTTACGCATGAGGTGGAGAGAGAATGTTAGCCAGTGCTCATGTATGGATTTAACCACGACGCATGTTCCCTCCAAGCCTGAGAAGCTCGGTCAGAAGGAAACCGTCAACATCTAAGGTCCTTTGTCAATTCAAGACTGCAAATATGTCGAGTTCTAAGTTTCCCAAAACATCAAATCTATTCTATTAATGTATGGAGCAACTTTTAGAATTAACCAATTCACTCTAGGCTGATGACCAACCACACTAAACATGTGACCCACGTTAAAAGGTTCTGATCTTCATCGATCTTCATTCAGTATCGGTGCATGAGGTGAAGGTGAAGGTGAACTCACCATCGTTGTTGGGACCCTTGAAGTCGTTGAGTGGGAATCTTTTCCAAGGCTCTGATCCGTCAGTGTGTCTCTCTGGTTTTCAGGAAACGGAGGAGGAGCGGCGACCATGACGGCGCAGGGAACTAAACCGGCCAAACCTGGTGAGAACGTTTGTCTCTTTAACGTCTGAATACCTGTCCCTCCCCCAAACTGTAACAACGTTCATCATCCGCCGCAGATCCTACATGTCAACTACTTAACTACAAAACGATTTCATGGATCATTTTCAAATGTTATACCGCATAGACTTTACTGCGAGGAAGAACTGGATCCATTTTGAGAAAAGGTCAGTCGTACGTTTCTGACACTGAGCCTTATTTCCCAAAGTTTCGATCAGATCCGGTCCGATTTATTTCAAATATGGTGCAGATTAATTGCAGATAATCGATCTGGTATGTGTTGTGTATTACTTCAGTAGTTCATATTTGACCCACTAGAGGGGGCTCTTTTATGAAAAGTGAAAAGTTTGGTTGATGATTTTAGTCAAACCTGGAACAAATCCAGATGCATCATCAAAAAGAGTTCTGTCTAACTTAAACCCAAAGTTAGGATGAGCTTTTAATGACACACAGCTTCTTTCTCGTGTTGTTGTTGTTTTGTTGTTTTGTTGTGCTTGTTTTAAGGACATGGGTCATGCGTGTGTGTGTGTGTGTGTGTGTGTGTGTGTATGTCGGTTTTCTAGATTGCAGGTCGTCAGGAGAACCAAATGGACAGTGGGTCAAAGTACCTCGACCTGGTAAAGTGAAACTTACTCTTTAAAGTTTAACTCCTTATAATCGTCCTGAATGCTAGGAGGATGTATTTTCACTGACACGGAGTCTTAGAAGCGCTGAAGAGTTAGTTTTGGTAGAAGACAGCGGTAGACTCTCATAGCAGGAACCTCAATCTGCTGCATCAGGACCTGGACTGAATGTTAAACACAGACTGAAGGCAGACGTCCTAAAACTCATTCTTTCACTCTTTGTCATCGTTGTTCAAGGGTATAATGGAGCGACTGGAGCGTCCTCTGGTGCAAACACTAAAGGTAATGTGCATCAGTGACTCATTTCATGAATAACACGTTATAACATGTTCTGGCTAGAAACCACCCCTCCTCGTTTGTGATTGGTTGTTTCAAGGTTACGGAGCCGGAGCCGGTGTTCCAGATGGAAACGATGCCCCACCCAATGGTAAATATTCCTTCATGTATTCATACCTGTGGAATGTTGGGAGGAATTCTACAGATAATATATGACTCCTTTGATAATTATGTGTTGTGCAGGATATGGTGTTTCTGCAGGAGGAGCATATTCAAACGGAGGCGGAGCCAAAGCAAACCAACCAGGTTATTGAACAGTTACCTAGACTTCACATGATGTCACAGGATGTCACATGATGTCACAGGATGTCACAGGATGTCACATGATGTCACAGGATGTCACATGATGTCACAGGATGTCACAGGATGTCACATGATGTCACAGGATGTCACAGGATGTCACATGATGTCACAGGATGTCACAGGATGTCACATATATATTTAAATATATATATATATATAAATATATATATATAAATATAAATATATATTCTTTATCTTTATTTCTAGTCACTCACAAACGTTCTGCTGTAACGCCCACATTTCCCCGATGAGGATAAATGAGGTTGTTTGTGCTGTGAGGCGTCTGTAAACCCTGAACACCTTTGTCTGTCGTAGGTTATGGACCAGGAGGAAACCCGGGACTCAGCGACAGATTTGGAGCTGGTAATATTTACTATCACCTAAAATGAGCTTCGGTGTTTTCTTGGTGTCCACTTTGACTCAGATGTTTATTTTCGTGGCGCCTCTGGTTGCATGTTTTCAGGCTTTGGATATCCTCAGGCAGGGAAACCCCAGCAGCCCAGTGAGTGTTTCCTTCCAGGGATACGATCAGTGCAGAGGAGGAGAGGAGGAGAGGAGGAGGAGAGGAGGAGGAGAGGAGGAGGTGATTTTCTCTGATAATGTTCCTGTGCTCTCAGCTTACGGACAAGGAGCGCACCTTGGAGCTGGATATGGAGATGGAGATGGAGATGGACATTCATACGGAGGTGCATTATTTTTACTCTCTCTGTCTTTTAATCAATGGAGTCGTCTGATGACTCATCATTATATTAATAGGAAGGAGCGGAAAAATGAAGGGTACGGTTTAAAGATTAAAGATGGTTTATAAAAAAGTATTCAAATGCAAAGTAAAAGGAAATGGTTTGTAAGAAGTGACTTGAATGAAGTAACGGATCCTGCGAGCCTCGTCTCCTCAGGCGGGTCGTTCCAAAGCCGCGGCTCCCTGATGGCAAAGGTCACCTTTAGATCTTTGGAACAGCAAGAAGGGCCTGAGCTCTGTGGGCTGAATCTGGACCAACACAAGACAATCCTCAAAGCTTTAACTTAAATTCCTACATTTCTTTCTCAGGAAATCCAAGTCTGGCTGAAGGAGGCAAGTCCAACTCAGGTAGGCCTCCATGTTTAGAATCCAGGACCGGATGTAGCTCGCCGGGACTCACACTCTTGTAGTTGCTGCTGTGCTGGAGAACGTCATCATGTGTTTCTTGCAGGTTATGGACATGGTTACATTGCTGGGCTGCGGCCCGACTATGCGAGTAAGTCCTGTAACATGAAATCTGCTTAAAAACATTTAATTATCTCTTCTGCAACAATTTCATTTGTGTTTCCTCTTTCTGCAGGTTTTGGCCAAGGTGTCCCGGCTGCCAACGGTAGGTCAGGTATGAAGTGGGTGGGTGTGGCATATAGACAAAACAAAGTAGATCAGCAAGACACGAACAACCAGACGGTGGAAACGATCCGTTATTGTTGATTTAGCTCTAGTTCTACAGGCGACACCAGACAGAATCTTTACAGAGGTTCTTGTTCTGAGAGATGGAACAAACATCTATCCGAAAGTCTGAACCCAGCTAGATAAGAGGCGATAGAAGTAATCTAGCATCTGTTTATCCATCTCAGGCTGTAAAAGTCATTTCTCTGGTACTGATGCAGGTATGAACCCGTTTGAGCTTCAGTCCGCGGGCCTCGCCCCAAATGGAAAGTTGGGCAGCATGTATGGTGGTATGTTCAACAATACTTCTCTACAATCTTTATCAACGCAATGCTACTCACAAAATCCCCTCATCAATACATATTCAGATGTGATAAACTTTCTCCAACGCCACAGGACTTGGCGGTTTCGGTTATGGCGGCCTGCCGCTGGGAGCCGCCGCGGACGCCGGCACAAAGTACGGTGAGTGTCTGCTGGTCATAATCCATCGCTTCACTCTGAGAGAGCGCTGAAAGGAAGAGCGAGGTGTATTCATGAGTTTAATTCCCCGACCGGTGTTCCTCTGCTGCCTGTGATGTCATCCAGGCATCGGCGGGTTACAGTTTGGGGGACAAGCCCCCGGCGCTGGACTCAACGCAGGAGGACATCATGGTATGTCTGTTTTTCCATCCTATTATATTCCTTTCACTTGATAGTTCATAGAATCTTTATACCACTCTGTACTCATACACTGATCAGCCATAACATTATAACCACTGACCTGATGTCAGAAGACATCGGCACCTGTCAGTTGGTAGATTATATTATATGTATTACTTGCAGAGAATTAACTTTTTCTCTTCAAACTTGATGTCCTGGAACCAGGAAAAATGGGCAAATGTAAGCTTAGTAATGTCTTTTACGATAGTCAGTTTATGATGGCTGGATGACCGGGTCCGAGCATCTCCAAAACTGAAGGTCATGTTGGGTGTTTCCAGTCTGACGTGATTATAACCTACGTAAGGAGGGTCTCAGCAGGGACGACTGGGTCCATGGTCATTGACCCTGGGGTGCCTATGACCCTTTTTCAGTAAACTGCTGAAAAAGTTAACACTAAGTTCTGACAGAGAGCTGTCGGACCACTCAGTACAACGCAGAATGGTTTGGTGGTCTCAATGTTCTGGCTGATGAGTATAGTCCCCTTAGCATCAATAGAAGCAGATATTATCAGTCTGATGAACCCGCACACATTCCCTACGTTGAGCGTCTCATCGTCCACGAAACAAACGGATCGTTTAAGAAAAGAACAAGATGGACGCAACTAAACTGGACAGGTGGATAGAATGACATCATCAATCTACCTGGAGATACCACTTATTCTGATTATTCAGCCTGATCCCGCACCTAGAAAGTGTTTTAGCAGCTAAGCTACAGATGAAATGAAAACTACTGTCGGCCGTCAGCAGCCTCCTTTTCACCACCAGGTGTGAGAGGAGGCGTTTTCACTTCTTCTGATTTCCCTCCATATCTGCTCAGGATACGGCGGCTTCCCCAACGGCGGTCAGCTCCTCAGTTTTGGTGCTAATGGAAACGCTGCTGGCAAATATGGTGAATGATTACCTTTACTAATTCTTGCTGTGTTTGTTTCCTATGAACTCTTTTCCAGCTAAAGGTATTTGTCCTCTTCCTCGGCCTCTTCATCTCTCTGACAGGTTATGGGAGAATGCCTTATGAAGCTCAAGCAGCCGGTTTCAGCCCTGAAGCCAAATCTACAGGAAAATATGGTAAACGCTTCAACATCTGGATGTGGTTAATGCTCGATGCTAAGTTAGCATTTAGTTTGAGCCGGTTTCCGAATTATGTTTATGTTTATATACATGAATTAAAAAAAAGCAATTCTTTCTTAACGTTCTAACTCTTTACTTCCAAGGATATAAGCGGAGGAACTTTGAGTATTTCACGCTGGTCTAATGGTTCTTTTCTTCCAGGTTTCGCCGGTTCCCCGTATCAGCCCGGCCCTCAAGGACAGGATGGAGAAGTGACGGGCCAGTACGGTGAGACCGATGGACCATCAGAGAAACCTCCTCCTGAACCTTTTGCATCCGTTTGGTTTCACTCCTGTGAAGTAGTTTCTCACATGTTGTGTTAGGAATGCACAGATGATTTCTACATCAGGTGATTTTCTGTCTCTGGCAGATGCGGCGGGTTTAGCCTTCGAGTCTCTGCCCCTTGAACCAGTGGCTGCTGGGAAATCCTACGGTTCGTCAGAGGAGACTAAGACGATTCTAAGCTGGGATCTTCTCTTGACTCCCATTTTTAACTCCTGTTTGTTTCCATTTCACCTCCTAGTGAATGGCGGGGTATCGACTCCACCAGCGGAGGCTGAGGGGGTCTCCATGGGGGGCTACGGTGGGTATAGCGTGTATTCATACTTATTTTGTTTTGTGGCTGGTTATGTTTAACTTTCATTCTGATTTCAGATGTTGGTTATATAAATGGACAAGTGCAGCCAGAAGGTAAAACTGAAGAAGAATAATAACATCCACTGAGAAGAAAGGGATTCTTGGTTTTACACATTCTTTCCTCTTTCTCTGCTCTTCTTCTTTAGTGGTTGCATTTCCTGCAGCCGACACAGGAAGTCCCACCGAGTCCTACCCCTCCGTCCCATCCGACCTCCCAGTGGAGTCCTCCTTCAATCCCCATCTGGTACCTGGAGTGCATGCGGAGAACCTGCCAGATTCAGCGGGTACCGCTAGCCCCGCCCTCTACGCCACTCCCGCCTCTGAGACGCAGTACTCCTCCGAGACGCAGGAGCAGCCTGACGACCTGCTTCATCAGCAGCAGCTGCCGCGCCAGATTCACATTCAGCAGCACCTCAAGCTTCACTTCCACCACAAAGGTAAGTTTCACACTGGTTTAAGTCTCACTGCCTTTAAAATCCACTCTGGAGAATCAGGAACAGGCGACAAAACTAAGGATCAGTCCGATTCCACTGTATGACTACGTTTACATCCAGACAGTTACTCCAGATGTTCTGTTCCACTTTAACATTTCATTTAATATGACATTTGATTGGACCTTTACTTCAGCAGGTTATCCCACAGACACTCAAATCTCCTTTACAAGAGAGACTCAAAATAACCGTCAGTCCCAGCGGCAGAGTCCAAACAAAACTCAGAATCAATGAAACATTTATAATAATTAATGGATTCCACAATGTCTTTAAAGTCAGAGAGGCTCACGAGTTCCTCGAGTTCAAGGTCATTCTGTTACATTCTTTATACAGGAGCACGGTCTCCTGTGTCCAGAACCACAATAAAAACAGCAAAAGAAAAGTAGATCTTCAGTCATTATATAGTGTATAGACTGTAGATCTATCTGTCTAGACTATAGATCCATCTGTATAGACTGTAGATCTATCTGTATAGACTGTGGATCCGTCTGTCTAGACTGTAGATCCATCTGTATAGACTGTGGATCTATCTGTATAAACTGTAGATCTATCTGTATAGACTGTAGATCTATCTGTATAGACTAGATCTATCTGTGTGACAGTCTCCATCCTTCCTCTCCTCAGGAGCCAAGAACAAACATGATCTGAATGGCTTCTTTGGAAACAGTGGTTATCAAGGTCAGAGCAGCTTTAACGTAGTTTGAGTATCTTTAATTTCCCAGCGTCTCGTCTTAACTCTGGATTCTTCTCTGCACACAGGTTAAACCTGCGGCGGACGACTTGTGTCATCTCTCTGCGTGTTTCCTAGTTTCTTCTGTCTGTAGGATTGTCTGTTTTTGTTATTCTGCTGTTGTTTGTAAGAAAATCTAGAGATATAATGTATTTTTAATTTCTTGCTTTTTCTTTTGGTTCCTGCTCTTCCTGTTTACTCTACATGTGGAAGTGTGTCTGCTGGAGATATGGAGCGTGTCAAAATAATCCTGTAGAATTTAAACTGGTATAATTTATTATGCAAGGGAATATTTTTTTTTTTTTTTACTACTAATGCCAAGAATCTTTGATTGTACAGTATTTGATTAAAAAACACAATCAGTGGAAAACTCATTTGTGTGTCTTTACATTTAGTTTTGGACAGAACAGTTGAATCCTGTAGGTTTAATAGTGCTTGAATTATCAGCGCTGATAGTCCGAACCATCCTCTGATGGTTCTGACTGCGGCAGGGCTGGACACGAGAATGGATCATGTGTGCAGGGAAAAATATCTATGCTCCCCACTAAGTGGAGGTGAGTGTGTTCTAAAGATGACACGGAGCAGCTGCCGTAGCGCACATGTCTTTTTGTGGGGATTACCCCAGATTAGGGATAAGAACCCTTTGCTGATTGGTCCAACTGAAAGCATCCCACTTTGCCAGCTCAACAGGTTGCCTGCTTAGAATGACACCTGTCCAATGTTGGTTACAAGGGCCACGGTTTCAGTCCCGGCCGCCTGTCAGGGTTCTGAGTGTGGCCTCCTGTAGGATGTAAATGTGGAGGAACCTAGGTGTGAGGGCATCACCTGCAGGAAGTCGGGATGGGGCTCTGCAAAGGACCACGGCTGCTGGAGCTCACAAAGACCCCGACGCACCTGCAGTTCAACAGATACGTCCTGACGGGTTACCGGCCGGTGTCCTCGGCCCACGAGTGTCTCAGGAGCATCTTCTACATGCACAATGAGCTGGGCAACATCTACACCCACGGTAAGTCCTGCAGGTCCGACGGATAGAAGATGTTTTTTTCTTCTCTTGGATGAACATCAATCACCTCCTGTTTATTAAACCCTGACCGGGGAGGACTCTCGCTTATGTTATAAGCATTCTTCCAAGAGTGTAATGAGGATACGGGGTATTAGCTGTAATCTGCCCCGGGAATCCTCACCCTGGAAATGTCCCACTGCTCACATGGCCTTCAGGTGTGGGACGGCCGGACATTGTTCACCTGTGGGGGTGAGATATGGGAAACCGTCATG
The DNA here is from genome assembly GCA_009660295.1 of Lophius piscatorius. NCBI lineage: Eukaryota > Metazoa > Chordata > Actinopteri > Lophiiformes > Lophiidae > Lophius > Lophius piscatorius. The sequence continues at coordinate 361 of VRLP01004843.1, read as the reverse complement.
GATATAAACCAATTCATAGATTATGTAAATATGTAAATAGGTTTTTATTTCATTTATATTTCATTAAACGGCATGTTTGATAATAAGTCAACAAACAGGTTTAACTGTGCAGAAACATGAACTTGTGAATCTTCATGCTCCATTTTCTCCTGGGCTTTCTCCTAAGTTCATTAAGACTGACAGTCTTACTGAGGGGAAGTGAAGGGAATTAGTCTCAGTGTGCAGCTCAGGTCTCCCTGCTGGTCCACATCCAGGTATATATCTCCTGCTGGTCCACATCCAGGTATATATCTCCTGCTGGTCCACATCCAGGTATATATCTCCTGCTGGTCCACATCCAGGTATATATCTCCTGCTGGTC
>VRLP01004842.1:37500-43762 GCA_009660295.1 Lophius piscatorius | reverse complement strand
ACACACACACACACACACACACACACACACACACACACACACACACACACACACACACACACACACACACACACACACACACACACACACACACACACACCCATACACACACACACACACACACATATACAAACACACATTCACACACACACAAACTCAGACACACACACATATACAATCACACACATACAGACACACACACATACACACACACCCATACACACACACACTCAGACACACAATCACACACACACACACACACACACACTTTGTTCATGAGTGTAATTAGAGAGAGCTCACTTTTGCTTCCTGCTGGTACACCTGTGGTCTGTAAAGGTAAAGCAGAGAGTGTGACTGAGGTTTTATTCACAGGTGTGTCTTCATCACTCCACATGTTTTATTGAATTTACTTGATCTTATCAAATCAAGTAAATATATACTTATATATATATACATATACATACATATATAAGTATATATAAGTATATGTAGGAAATATGTCATAAAGTATTTCATAGAGTAGGTTTATGAAAAGAAATGGTCAGAAAATGTGGAAAACACAGTTAAAACACAAACGTTAGGTCAGATGAATGTTGTCGTAACGTAACTTATACAGAAATAAGATTTTAAAAAGATGGAATGTATTTGTGAAACAGACTCCTAGTAAAAAAACTCTGTTAGCTGTAAGTTTGTGTTGTTCTTATGTCATTAGTGACGTAACTGTGAACAGCTTGACTTTATGTCTTTATTAATGGTCATTTACAGAAATCTAAATCTTCTACATGCTCAGAACATTTTTATGGAAACATTCTGGTCCAAAACTACCGTTCTTTTTTTTTTACATTTTAGTCTTTCTTTCTTTATAAAAGCCTTTATTTCTTCTAGACTGGTAGAACCCAGAGAGGCTTGTTCTACACAGACGGGTCAGAGAGGTGAGGACCAGAACCCAGAACCTTCTTCCTGTCAGATGTCAGTCTTTTAAAAAACCTCCAGAACTTTCTGTCTGCACAGACGGGACCGCCTGAGCAGGTTTGAACAGAATCTGTTTCAGTGACATTAGTTTCAGATTCATTCACTTGTTTCAAGGAAGAAAAGTTCATTCAAAGGTTAAAAAGTAAAAATAAATCAAAATGAGGATAAGAGAGATTAACGTATGTAACGTTTTCTAGCCCTCACAATCTTTTTCTGTCAGGGGAGAATGTCTCACACGTCTCGGCGTGGAGCGCCGGCGTTCCTTTAGTTGGATAAATCCATAGAACCGGAACCAAAGCAAACATCTGTGGGATTTAGAACTTACAGAGAATAACAAAGACTCCTCCGAGCATCAAGACGGCGCCGCAGACCAGACCCACGATCCGTAGCCTCTGATAATCTGCCACAAAGAAAAATACGTCAGAATGAAAATCACGGCCCAAGATTCCGATTTGTGACGGTTCCTGTTTTTTCATCGGACACATGAAATGTTTCATGAGTTATTTTATAGAGAAGATTATGAGGCTTAGAGGATAAGAGAGTCTGTACTCACTGTAAACAAATGGATCTGCAGAGCAAAGATAGAAAAAAAAGAAAGAGAGAGAAAAAATGAGTGACCTTTAACCTTTAACCTTTAACCTTTAACCTTAACATTGAACAGAAATGAGCCTTTAGAGTTTCAGGTGTAAATGGACCAAATGATTTCAGATATTCAGAGTTCTGGTGCTGGTTCACACGGACGGATCGTGACCCGCCGTGTCTTCACGTTCATACGGTTTGTTGAGGTGAAGAACAGCTGAGGGGTGATGAAGGTGAAGAGGTGTCAGAGACGAAGAAGGCGTCGCCCTCTCTAGAGGGTTGACGTCGAGGGTGATGATCTCACCCCCGACAGTAAAAGAACGGAACACTGCCTGTTTTTCCTCCTAAACCAGTTCCTCAACAAAGCGGTGAAAGTGATGATCTTACTTGCTTCAGCTTCCACGAACATGGAGAAGAACACTGTCAGAAAGTCAGAGGACAACAGACAACAGACAACAGACAACAGACAACAGACCACAGACAACAGGTTAGTGAGGCGGCGAGAGACGGAGGTCAACAACAATAAACAAATGAATCAAAGTAATAATAAATACAGATGATTATTAATCCTCCCACAGAAGGTTCTCCGTCACGTATGCAGGTTTGATAGAAATCAGAAGAGGTGAAGGTTTTCTCTGCTTCTCAACCAAGTCAATGTCTCGTTTGTGTTTGTGGGCGTGTCTGTGTTTGGGAATAAAACACCTGGAATACTGGTTACCTTTTTCAGAGTCCTCTCTAATCTCGACTTATAGAATCCTACATGTGAGGATGGATTGTTGGCTGCTGGGGTTGAATAGTTCTGAAATCTGACTTTGACTGACAGCTGACATCAATTCTCAGAGAACAATCCGCGACCTTGATGCTGACCTTGTCTATAGCGGACAATTAAAGGGGATTTTTCCTCATCTTTTCCTGATAGAAGGCAAACTCTCTTCCTGCACAACTCAAATTGTATGAGGGGATGATGTTTGTACGTGAATTCAAAGAATCTGTTGGAAAACCATTTTATTTACCTGCCAAAATGGCCACCAGAGTGAGACGTCCCATCTTCAACACAGCTAAGAGTCAGAAACAGAGAGAGGTCATGACCGAGAGAATAAAAGAACCCTCATTCTCACACCAGCTACAGAGATCCCTCCTCTCCCTCTCCGAGGAAGAATGTCCTTCTTGTGCGAGAGGTCGGCGTCTCGTCAGCAGGGATGCATTCTGGGTGTTTGGAGAGTAAACAGCGCTTCTTTTTTCTTTTTTCTTTTGACTCGGGGCAAATCCCTGCAGGTTTCCTGACAATCTTCCATCGAGCTCCAGTCAGAGCTCTAAAGCTCTCAGTCTGCAGCTCCAACAGTCCAAAGGATCTCACAGGAACCTTCATCACCTCATCAAGGCAAATAAACAACCTTAAAGGGGATTTGAATCATTTTCATGTTTAGATACACATAATCATAACTTTTATGACTCGATTGTCAAATCCACAGTCACACACAGAATCTAGTGGACTGACTGCCTCCAGAACCCTGGACACGCTAAAAGATTTATCCTACACTGTAAAAAAGAAAGAGAAAGAAAAAAGAAAGCACTGGTTTCCAGGAGATGAGTGTAAAAAATACAGTGACCCCGCGAACGACGTCACGATGAATTAAAAAAAGATCTACTGTTAACTTGTTCACGGTACGAGGGCATTAAGTCAAATGAGGGTAAATAACAACAAGTTAAGACTTTTTAAAACTTCAAAATCACAGTTTTTAAATTTAACAGTTTTTTTGGTGTTTTTTTTACAGTAAATTCAAATGTAATCTAAACAGAATAAAGCGGTAACTTTTCTATGACATGATGCTATAAATCTGTTTTATGTTTTCTCTGTAATATTCTGCTTTTTCCACATATTTTGACAATAAAAAAACAAGTTACTTTTTCTTGATTGAAGTAAATTCACTGATTCTACTGTTTTGAATTTTACAGTTTTTTACTGTCATTTTTACTGAATATTTTTGCAGTGTTTTATGTACTCTTAAACTTACAGTATTAAAACCATAACTATTTGTCGACATTGTATAAAATGTATTTTATAATTTACTGTTATTGTACGTAAAGCTTTTGGACCGTAAACCGGTTTACCGTAGATCGTTTCTTTCTGTAACGTTTCGTATGTTATCACTGTATTTTACCGTAAACTCACAGAATCTTTGTTAACAGGGTGACCCCAGGCCGACCTTGGACGCCCCTGGGCCTCCATGGTGGTCATTTTTGAAAGTCAGGGGGTCTTCCCGTATTTCAGCAGAAGCCCAGATCTCACGTGGGTGATGATGGGCGATGATGAAGATTGTTTCTCCAGCTTTTATAAAAACGGCCATCAAAAGAAAAGGAAGACGCGACAGCGAGTCTTTATCCCGTTTAGTTACGACCTCTAACGTCCCGGCGGCCACCACTCAGCTGATTTCAGTGAAGGTCAGACCGTAGAGGTCTTCCTCCAGCCGTCAGACGTCCCAGCAGCTACAGACACAACGGAGACCCAGAGTCTGTCTGCGTGAGCTCAGGGTCGTCTATAGACCCACCTCTGTCCTCTCTTTGTGAAGGTCGGAGTTCAACGACCTCTACATCACATTCTCTCCTGACTGTTAGGAGAAGAAGAAGACAGCAGACATTCACTGCGGCGCCGGCGTCCTTCAAACCTTCTCAGACCTTCATCCAGATCTCAGGTGTTTAAGAGAGAAGGTCAAACTCAACCACAGACGAGGAAAACCCCTTTTTCTACCTCACAGGTGAGTTTGTTATAACATCAGATCAGTTTGGATCTCTCCCATATCAGATCCATCTGTGTGGAATGAGCGGCACCGACCAAACGCCCCAAACCCAGTCATCAGCTCTCACTCCAAAACTTTCAGCAGGGCAACAAAACAATCACGTCAATAATCAACATCTGCGCATGAAGCCGACCTCGACCCCTGACCTTATCTCCCGTCCTGCCGGGTTGGGGCGTACAGAACCTGTTCTTACCTGCGCTGACGGCTGAGGAGCAGAGGAGTGCGGGTCGACGTTCTGACAAACTGCCCGTTTGACGCCGGTGTTTTCTGTTTTAGCTGAGCCAGCGGCGGCTGCTCCTCCTCTCTGTTTGGGATGTAAACTCATGTTGGTGTGATGTGGCGGGGGGGACAGGGGGCAATCGAATGTTTCTGAACACGTTTTAACGGTAAATCAGTTTGACCCGGTTGGTCATGTGACGGCACCACCACACACTGATGACATCTTATCTTCTGTAATCGATGTGGAAAACATCAAAGGATGATACTGATAATAATCTTTACTTTATTTATTCATGTTACACGGCATTTGACCCCTCCCTGAGGGAGCAGTGGGCGGAGCCTGTGAAGCACCTGGGCCATTGTGTGTTGTATCAGGGGCTTGGACCCCTGGTCTCCCGGTTGAGGGGCGACCCACTGAGCTGAAGGACCATCACAGCTTTACCGAAACGGAAAAAGTCCCTCTTTTATCTTTCTCAGGTGTTTCAGTGAATCACAGGTGAGACGAACACCAACGCAAACACAGGAGGAGAGTTTGTGGATCGGAGAATTCTTCTGGGCTTTTTCCACTGATGCAGTCTCGGGAGTAATCAAAACCCAGAACAAACAAACACACACACAAACACACCCACACAAACAAACACACAAACAAACAAACAAACACACACACAAACAAACAAACACACAAACAAACAAACAAACACACAAACAAACACACAAACAAACAAACACACACAAACAAACACACAAACAAACAAACACACAAACAAACACACAAACAAACACACAAACAAACAAACACACAAACAAACAAACAAACACACAAACACACAAACAAACACACAAACAAACAAACAAACACACACACAAACAAACACACAAACAAACACACAAACAAACAAACACACAAACACACAAACAAACACATTACAACCACCAACAGAGTGAGACTCACAGAAATGAAATAGATCCAGTAGAACCAGTGAGAGTTCTAATAGAAACGTTCTGTTTGAATCCTGAAGTCAGTTTATTTGTAGACAGACCAGGTGGAGAATCTCGTCTCAGCTCTCCGGATCAGCGCCGCAGTCAGACGGAGTTCTCATCACGAAAAGAGAATTCTTCTCCTTTTGGGTTCTCCTCAGCGGATCGTCCCGGTCATATTGATCTGGCTCAGGTTTCATGTCAGATGCCCTACCTGATACAACCCTCCCCATTCACCTGGGCTTTGGACCGGCACCAGAAGGACACTGGTTTGAGAGCCCTTAGGGGCGGGCTTATTGAGAATGAGAATAAATGAGAGGTTCTTGTTTGAACTTTGACCCTTCAGCTGAAGTCAGCATCCGAGGATGGCGCTGAGTTCAGGCGTCGCATGTCTGAGTATTTATATCTTCTGCAGGAACCCCCTGATAAAGGCCCGGTCATGGATCGGAACCGTGACACGTGATGAAGGCGAGGACGATAACAGAACTATCTGAGGGCAGATAAGTGGCGACTGCTGACGACAGGTCCGCGTGAGAGAAAAGAAAAATTCTCTTAATCAATCGGATCTGTGACATTAACAGAACCAATATCAGATTATTACGACCACCTGATCCAAAGACGTTCAAACCCCTCACTGATGATGATGATGATGAGGATGAGGTGTCTGTGTGATGTCTCTGACGTTGTTACGTGAGGTCAGATAAAGGTCACATTGT
>VRLP01004842.1:0-32500 GCA_009660295.1 Lophius piscatorius | reverse complement strand
TCATCATTGCTCATCATCATCACTCGTCATCATCACTCTTACTGAACAATGTCTGCAGGGAGTCCGATCTCTGCAGCATGAGGTACATTAAACCAGCCACCAGCAGCGTGCCGAAGAACGCCCCGATGACACAACCGATGAGGGTGGAATAGCTGCTGCCGTTATCTGAGAGCAGAAACGACAGAAGGGGTCAGATGAAGAGTCGGGAGGAGAAGAAGGACTTTCTCCGCCTGAGAATCACATTTACACGTTCAGAACTAATATTCAAACATATTCTCTAAACTCCAGCTATTCCTCAATTTAGGAATGTCAATTTGGAATCGGTGAGATATGTAGAGAATAACACATAATTACACAAATTTGTTTTATTTCATTAGTTCAGATTAATGTTCAAACTGTCATTATTTCATCAGAACTATTCTTGGCTGATTGGAGTGACTTCTTAGTCCTGCAGTACCGATCTAGTCCACCAGGGGGACATTCAGTTTGGAAGGTAATACATGTGTAAATATATAAAAAAATACAATAAGAAGAAACAATATCAGGTCTCGCTAAAGTTAAATAAAAAAAAATAAAAAAACAGCGTTAGATAATTGACAAATGGTGACAGGAAGTAGAAGAGGCCATGAATGAAACCTTCCACCAGCGTCTTCATCTCGAGGACGAGGATTAACGGACCAGAACCTTTCACACATATAACCCAGATAAATAAGTATTAAATATGTACAAATACATGGATGTTCGTACTCCTAAGGGTCTCACAAGACGTGAATCATTACATACTTTAAGTTTAAGTACTTGCATCTATTTGGTTTAATCTGAACATAATAATTTGAAGATCTATTTACTCACACGTCATAGAGTCGACATAAATGTGTTCATTCTGAAAAGTTTGATTGGATGAGTAAACAAACAAAACTAGGGTTAAAATGATACGTGGAAAGAGAACCTCCTTAAACCGATGCTTTGGAGGTTCTAGGATTTGTTAGAAACACAGAACAGTAATATGACTGCACGATGAAGATGATGATGATGACAATGGTGCATCTGTACCGTAAACAAGGAGGAAGGCAGCGGCTGCACGAGAATTGTCCGACTGCTGACATTCCACCCTGCTGCCGTTGTCGGAGAAAGACGTTCCCCGGAGCTTCCAGACGGCCAGAGACTCTCCGTCCTTCATCTCACAGCTTCCATAGAGAGCCTGAGGAGAGGAAGAAGGACGGGCTTGAAGAGATCCAGAGAGGGAAGAGGAGAGGAAGAAGGACGGGCTTGAAGAGATCCAGAGAGGGAAGAGGAGAGGAAGAGCGGGAGAGAAGTGAAGAACCCGCTGACACTGAGTGATAATCAAACGTTAAATAAACTTTTATTCTGAAGTAAAAGGAGGTTCTGACGCTGCAGAACCAACCAGAACCATCTTCTGTGACGGGATGTGTGTCTCTGTGAAACGGATCGCTCCTGAATGTTGACTTCCTGTCAGAGTTACTCACATATTTCCACACATCGTTTAGAAACAGAACCTTTAATCGGCACATGTTCTGATCAATAACTCTGCATGGACCTCAAGGATCCGTTCATGCTCAGAACTGTGTTGGATACTCGGAACATTTCGTATATGTGATACCAGTGATCCAATGAAACAGTCCTGGATGATTGACGGGTCGTCTTTGGTGGGAAACAACGAGTGTACTGATTATTATGGACCAACTGGATCTTCCACGGAGCAAACAGAACTTTTGGGCTTCGTCACCGATATTTTCTCACACTCATTTTTTTGGATGATCCGCTACGGAGCCGTTTTCCCTCTGACTGTCGTTCCTGACATAAACCCGCTGAGACAGAACATCCCTTTAATCACACCTTCGCCTTCATCAGGAGGACGCGTGTCCTCTTCTCTTCTCAGAGCCACAGGGAGCTGGAGCAGGAACAGGTTCTGGATACACACGACCCGGCCCAAAAGAAAATAAGCCACACCCTCTGTAATATTTGGTCGGACCGCCTTCAGCTGTGATTACTCGCAGATATCTTCTCTGCGGGGTTCAGTTCTGGACTCTGTGGAGGATGTGCCGGTCCACCTCTCACGCCGCCTGAACCCGTCTGTCACATCCGAGCCCGATGGATCCTGGAATATTGACGTTCCATCAGAGGAGAGAGAAGCCATAGATGGAAGAACCGCCGACCTCGTTTTCTGGGCCCAGAACTCTGTGAACCTGGACCCGACAGCCTGAAGCAGACCCAGACCGGCATCTTGTCCAGGACCGCAGACTCGTCCTCCGACATCCCGTTTAAGAGAGGAGGAGCTCCTCCCTCCAGCGAAGGTTAAAGAACTCCATCGGGTTCTTCTTCTTCTGTGAACACAGGGACTCATTTCTCCTGAGACAGAGACGTCGATGGTACCGATCCACAAACCCACGGCCCGGCTACATAACGAGGTCGCTGACTGGAGCAGCGGTTCCTCCGGCGGTTCTTTAGGGCAGGGATCCAGATGGGGGAGGGGGGCGTCTCACCTGAGGGATGTCCTCCTGCCGGCCGTCGGGACAGGTGAGGCTGTAGTTTCTCTGACTCCCGTAGAAGATGAAGGTGATGTCGGGAGAATCTCTGGAGACGCCGCAGCTGAACTCTGCAGGTTCTCCCACCGCCACCGAGACGTCAGCGGGACGTGTGACGTAGGTCCCAGCGGCGGCGGCGGCGTCCTCAGCTGGACGCGTGACGGAGGAAGAGGATGTGTGAGAGAGGAAGAAAGGACCGGTAAAAAACACAGACATGATAACGATGAAAACATTTACAGAGAAATATTAAAACTTAATTATCACCGGGTGTCAAACCGACTCTAGTCATTTCTATCCCTGAACCCCCCATCCCCTGCGTTGTACCTGGGAATCCTCTTCTGATACGGCCGCTCTCACGGGATGAACCTAAAGTCAAAGGGTAGTCCAGAACCCAGAGTGACAGAAGCTCCTGAGAGGCAGACGGAACCAGAGCGGAGCTTCACGGATGTTCGTAGGAAACATCTGAGGTACATAAAACCGTTCACCAGCAGGAATGATTCAAGCAGAACCGCCAGAACGCAAGTCATCGAAGAGGTCCAAACAGTGTCAGAGGTCCAAACAGTGTCAGGGGTCCAAACAGGTCCAAACGGTATCAGAGGTCCAAACAGTGTCAGAGGTCCAAACAGGTCCAAACAGTGTCAGAGGTCCAAACAGTGTCAGAGGTCCAAACAGGTCCAAACAGTGTCAGAGGTCCAAACAGTGTCAGGGGTCCGAACAGGTCCAAACAGTGTTAGAGGTCCAAACAGGTCCAAACAGTGTCAGAGGTCCAAACAGGTCCAAACAGTGTCAGAGGTCAAAACAGTGTCAGAGGTCCAAACAGGTCCAAACAGTGTCAGAGGTCCAAACAGCGTCAGAGGTCCAAACACTCATCTGCCTGAGGTTTAATGAAGCAGCAGGAAACCGTCTCCAGAGACCCTCCTTACGCCATAACCCCTCCCTCTAAACACCATAACTCCTCCCTCCTTACGCCATAACTCCTCCTTCTAAACACTATAACCCCTCCCTCTAAACACCATAGCTCCTCCCTCCTTACGTCATAACTCCTCCCTCTAAACACCATAACCCCTCCCTCCTTACGCCATAACTCCTCCTTCTAAACACCATAACCCCTCCCTCTAAACACCATAGCTCCTCCCTCCTTACGCCATAACCCCTCCCTCTAAACACCATAACCCCTCTCTCCTTACGCCATAACTCCTCCCTCTAAACACCATAGCTCCTCCCCCCTTACGCCACCACTCAAAGACCATACCTGGATCATTTTCAGATCTTATACCCACATGGACCTCAGTGCGAGGAAGAACTGGATGAAACAGCTGGAGGAGATCTATCTTGTATAAATCATATTTTCATCACTAGGAGGACATTTTTGAATGAAAATGACATCTTCACATTTACTTCACTCAGGGTTGTTACTTGTACAACGCAGGGGATTGGGGGTTTACCCTTGCTGTCGGGGACGACAGTTGTATTCAAACTAACATTCAAACTTTGAACATTCTATTCTATATTCTATATTCTATATTCTAAGACGCTGGAGGTTGAGGTTCATTGTTTGATGATCCTGATTCTTCACTTCCTGCTTCCTGCCAGGAAGTGTGTGGATGTGATTCTGATGGGACACACACCGGACTCTTGACGCATGAGATAAATATAACATTTTAAAATCAGGTGTGTGGGGCGTTACCTGAGGAGGGTGTGGAGATCTGGAGCAGAGCCAGAAAAAGCAGACAGGTGTGAGAAACCTTCCTCTTCCTCATGCTTCCTCTCCAGTCGTCCCTTTACTCCATACAGAGATCTGTAAAACAAACGACCACAGAATCATCGGATGCTCGCCGTCAAACATGTGACTTTGTTTTTAGAACATAGAAACGTGTTGGACCGACATCGCTGCTCCACCTGAGGAAGAATCGTTTCAACAAACACAATAACCTTCCTCATCAGAATGAAGATCAGCAGCGTACAAAACGTAAAGATTAAAAACCAGCCAAACAACATTTTACTTTCTCTGTTTCATGTTGGATAAACGTAAAGAGGTTTAGTCGATGGAAGAAAAGTAAAAGATTTCATCTGTGTCCCTCAATAGTCCAGGTGTCAATCACCTTTTCCCTGAAGGTCCTTTATCAACAGATCAAAGTCATATTTTTATTATTTCCTTATTTCTGCTGCTGTGAGTTGAATAGAGACGGAAGGTTCTCCTCTCTCCTCGGCCTGTTAAAGTTCATCCCGACTCCTTTCTCCCTAGATTTAGACAATAAGAGAAATTTAAAGTGAAAGCACTTTGAAACGAATTTAAATGTTTATTTCGAATATGTAAAAAACAAAAACATATTGTAAAGAGTGGAAAAATAAAATAAAAATATTTACTAATACTTCCTTCATTTGTATTTTATAAATATTCTACCACACAAGACATGGATGTAATATAATATCCAGTTTCTGTCATATTCAATATGTTTATACATTTATACCTTCATTCATTTGAACAGCATAGAAAAACAAAAACTAACCGCAAAGTCAACTGGAAATTCCGCAGCTGTGCAGACGGCTTCCTTCCGTGAAGAGAAGTGATGAAGGTTCTCCTCTGACAACAAACCTCGTTTATCCTCTGAGCCCTCAGAGTCTCCACATAATGCTAATCAGTCTTCAGCGCTCTCCGCCTCTTCTTCGTCTCGCTGCTGGGAACCACCAGAAGGACGAGGACATTCCTTCTTCCTGACTCACGAGGGTTTCTCCCACTGAAGGCCAAACAGGTCCAACAGGCCGACCGAGGCCCATAACAGCAAACCAAATCTCTGCTCCTCACTCACACACAGGCAGAAAATGTGTCTGTCAAACTAGTCCCAGCTGTCGACCCCCACCGCAAGGTTTTGTCTCTGAAAATCCCCCAGACTCCTGCGTTGTACCAGCAATCCCCTGATGGAACTCCTCACGTGAAATGTGACTAATTAATAACTGTTTCTATGATGTCATCAGTCTGTTCTAGGATCAGATCCCACAGTGACTCAGTGATGAAGATAAATACAGTTAAATAGTTTTCTGAGTTCAGGAATAAAACCAGACAGATTTCCTGGAGTCGATTCTTAGGAGATAAATTTAAACACGACTGGTTTGATGGTCGGGAAGTAACGGACCAGAACCTGTGTTTTACACTAAAAGCTCCCCCTAGTGAGTCAAATATGAAGTATTATAGTGAAATGATACACAAACAAGATAGATCTCCTGGTGTAAATTAATAAGAGCCTATTTGTATTTAATTGAAGACACGGTTTGGAGGTAAAAGTAAAAAAATTGTGTTTTTTGTAACGAAGCTCCACGTGAGAGAAATGTGAAAAATATATATTTTTTAATCTCCTTTAGTACGTTATGTCTGAAAAAACAGTGTTGACCTACTATGAGTATTTGATATATAGATCAGATAAATCCCCCCGAGTGGATTCATCTGCACCAAATGTGGATTCAATTGGACCAACCGTTGAGATATTATGACCCTAAAGCTTTCAGAGATAAAGCTCCCCCTATTGGCAGAAATTCACAAAAGACCTCCCCCAGATCAAACCAGTTCTTCCTCACACTGAGGTCTATGGGGGTATACAATTTGAAAATGACCCAGGAAATAGTTTGTTGAGTTTTGGCGTTGAGATGAAGGATGAGGATTCCATCATTTTCCTGAGGTTTTGGGGATAAAATCATTTCATTGTAATCTTTTCTGTGAAGGAGGAACGTTGATGTGACAGCAGAAGATAAAATCTGTCCGCTCTTCTGCAAAACATAGTTGAGGGAGGCGAAACGGTAAATGGAGATGTTGTAAATGACAACTGATGCTATTCCATGTGACCAACACGCCATCAGCCCCCGCCACTCCACTCAGGAGGGATTCCACCCACCCCACACAAACACAGTCAGATGGTAGGAATGTCAAATCTTTGTCCTCTGTCACACCAACCAACTGCATGTCCTCTCTCCTCACATCCAGAAAGCTCCTTCTCCAGCATCCTTCTACCAGCAGATCCACTATCCCTCCTCTTCACGGGTCAGAACCATCTAAGTCTGTCCTCTCTGACTTTGTCTCCAGGACGTCTAACCTGGACTGTCCCTCTAATGTGTCCTTTCTAATCCTTTCCTTCCTCCTCACTCCCAGAGAACATCTGAACATCTTCATCTCTGCCTCCTGGTCAGAACCACCGTCTCTGAACCATCCAGCAGAACTGCTCTCACCTCTCACCTTTTTAACGTCTTTTCTTAACCTAGCTTGCACGAATCTTGATTGATTGTGTGGATCCTCAGCTTCATGCCTCTGTAGCTGCTGCAGCTCTGAACAGGCATCGTCTCACTCTCCAAGATACTATTGAACAATTTCATAAAAATACAAAACAAATAAAAACTTCGTTCAATAGAAAGTTAATTTTTGTTATGCCAGCAGTAAAATATTTCTTAAGCGTGTGTTGTCAATCAGCCCTGTCCGAGTTAGAAGAGCCGATGAGAGACAGGATGTCGAATGTTTGTATCGTTTGAATGACAACCGGAAGCCCCTTCGGCTCAACTTAGAAATACCTCCGAAGGTGTCCCTGGTGTCTCTGGAACCGAAAAATAGGTTCCTACCAGATTTTATGCTCTCTGTCCGATAAATCACATCAAGCCGTTATTGACACACTTAAATTAAGACAAGAAAATACTTTATAGCTATCTATCTATTTATATAGGCATCAAAATCCACCGATACATTCATCCTGGTTAGTTTCTATATTCAAGTCTCGCGTCTGTGGTGCCTTTATGAAAACTCCGATCTTTGCACAGTCGTATATATATTACAATAAAACCTTTTTGTTGTTTTTAATAAAACTATATTGTATGTTAGCAACAGCTGCAACTTGAATGAACAAACAAACATGACATGAATCGTAGAAAAATATCAGACCACAATATTTATTAAAGGATGCTGAAAAATGTACATACAATCTCAAACTATCAGCAAGCATGAGCATAATGTCCAATAAACCACAGGGGAATAACAAAAAATAAGGATAAATAAAGAAAAAGAATGTTAATAAAATAAAAAATATTAAATGTTTGCGGACCTCTGATAAAGAGACTGGAAGTCAATATTTAAATCTGCATTTTTATGAATTAACTACTTATATAATTAACTCAGAAAAACAGGGCAAAAAAAGGTTTTCTTAAGCTAACGCTTCCCTAATAATCCTCCCATTTATTCTAAATAAATGTGTTGTTGGTCATTTAGAAACTAAATGAGTTTCTGTTTAATCCGTGTTTCTACCCAGTTTATTTCTTATTTTTCTTTGAGCACATGAGAATAAAGTCATGCAAAAAAAATCCACTAAACCAGTTTTGATGATGTAAGGAGTAGAAATTATAGATAACTGTGCTGCTTGTTGATCTATAGGAAATGGAAGTTATCTGAAAAATAAATTCATAATTAAAGATACTTAAAAACAAAAGATTCTATCGTCACTCCCTCTGAAAAAAATATCAGTATGTAATCGTTTAACTCGTTAATTATAATGGTGGTAAAGCCTTATAGTATAAAATATAATCCAGGCAGCTATTCTTTTAAGCTACATATGAATATATATATAAATAAATAAATCTATATTTTTACCACTGGAGCATTCCACCAGTTATTGTTTAATGTTAAACACCATCACTGAAAATGTGAATAATTCTTTGTTTTTAATTTCTAAATGTATATTTTGTGCTGTAATATGTAAGAAGAGAACATGTTGGATCATTTCCTCCCTTCTTCAGTTCTGACCGGTGGGAGAAGGTCAAACTGCTGGTTCTGATCCACAGAGGGAACATGCTGTAGTAAAGCTTAAAACGTCAGAGGTGATCTGAGCCCTCTTAGGTGGAGGAGTGAAAAGAAACATGATCGACCCCGTTTTCAGCTTCGTCTATGTTTGGGTTCTGTTGGGTCATCGTTAGTGGAAGAATCTGTTCTTCAGATGACAAACACATTCATTCTGAACTGTCTCGGTTCGTGATTCTGCTGGCTGATGACCGGATCTCTGTTCGAATGATGTCTGATCGATTCTGTTTCAGCAGGATGTGAGCAAACCGAACAGAACCTGTCCCGTCTCTGTGGGTCTGGACCCAACCTGCCGTCCACAGACGGAGACAGCGCAGACAATTGGACTCAACCCCATCAGGACAAACCGTTTCCGGTGGTTTAGACTCAACCCTCTGCCTCTGGAGTAAATGCAAGTGTGCTGTTCAAACAGTAGGTGGCGCCGCAGTGAAATCATCTCAAAGCTCCTCCCAGAGAAAGTTGACCAATGCAGGAAGAAGCAGCAGGGAAACATTTCTATATTAGGAAGCATCTTGAGTCTTTCTGCAGCAGGAGGTTTGTCTTATTTCTAATGTCCACCAGCGTCAGTCTTCATCAGTGAGTCTTCATCAGTGAGTGTCAGCAGCACCGCTCCGTCTTCAGGGACATTAAATCTTTTCAAAACCTCAGGTCTTTGTATTTTCATCTCTTACAACGCATCATATATTTAAGGGTCGTTTCTCTTCTGAATGTTTGTGAATTAAAGAACCCCATAAAACCCTAACACTGGAAGCGTTATTATTATTATTAAAGGTGTGCCGGTACTGAATGCAGCGCCATCAGATTAACATAATTACAGGAAACGCCATAATATGAGGAAAAGACTTTTCCACAAAAAAGGTTTTTACAGGAACCAGGACCAAAAAAACCAGCGGATCCGTTTCATCAGATGATTGGTGGTGACATAAGAGTTTAGGAGCAGCTGATTTATTGTTGTGTAAAATCAGTGACATGTTGTCTGAGTGTTGTCGGCGTCAGCCCTCCGTAGAGACGCTGACGGGAATAAAACAGGAGCACTGCACAGATAGAGGTTTTCACACTTTTATTTCCGTCTGCTTCCTCGTTACACACCGACGGGGAGATGGACGCAGCAGTTACCTTAACACGGCGCCAAAACGACACATCTAACGTGGCAGTGGGGGGTGGAGGGGGGCACACAGACAAATAGTGGCGTCCACCGATCGTCTCGTTGAAGAAAAAGAAAGGATAAACTGCTGCCTGCATGGACAGGAGCACCACTAAGGCTATGACGTTATGACTGGACTATGGGCGGGGCCTTGTGTAAAAGAGGGGATTGGTTGGAAAGATGTTTGGGGTGGTCCCTTTCCCAACTTCCTGTTTTGGACAGGAAGTGTCTATTCCTTTTTGTGCATGTACTGCAGCAGGTCAGCGACACGGTGGCTGTAGCCAAACTCATTATCATACCTGTGGGGGGAGAGAGAAAGAGAGAGAGAGGTGAACACTTGAACGCTCTTAAACGGTCTTTGTTTCACACGAAGGACCACTGGAGAAAACTCACCAGGAGATGAGCTTGACAAAGTTGTCGTTGAGGGAGATTCCCGCCCCGGCATCGAAGATGGAGGAGTGGGTGTCGCCGATGAAGTCGGAGGACACCACCTGCAGGAGAGAGGGAAGGTCACGTCTCTGCGGTGAAGCTGGAACAGATCCAACAGCTCCAGAACATTAACGCTTTATTTTTACTCTATGACTGAAATAAAAGGCAACGTGCAGAAACCTTTCTACCCATCTAACAGATTTAGACATCTGCACTAGTCAGGTCTGGTTTTAAGGTACTGTTAGTGGGCCCGGTACCTCGTCCTCGGTGTAACCCAGCACGCCCTTCAGGGGCCCTTCAGCTGCCGACTTGACGGCCTTCTTGATCTCGGCGTAAGATGCGGGCTTGGACAGACGGCAAGTCAGGTCCACCACCGACACGTCGGCCACTGGAACCCTGAAGGCCATGCCGGTCAGCTTACTGGGGAGAAAACAGAGAAACGGGTCGGTTCCGAGTCACCTTCTACGGCTCTGACCCCTGATGAATGCGTGAGTCTTTACCCGTTGAGTTCGGGGATGACCTTCCCAACAGCCTTGGCGGCTCCGGTGGAGGCTGGGATGATGTTCTGGTGGGCGCCGCGGCCGTCACGCCAGGCCTTACCGCTGGGACCATCCACCGTCTTCTGAGTGGCGGTGTACGCGTGGACTGTAGTCTACAGAGAGGAGGGGCTTCAGTTACTCTGGCAGACGTTTGAATTCAAAAATCAAAAGCCTTCATCACAAACATGATGATGTAAGTTTTCAGATTCCCCCGTCTCACCATCAGCGCCTCCTCGATGCCGTACTTGTCGTGGATGACTTTGGCCAGCGGCGCCAGGCAGTTGGTGGTGCAGGAGGCGTTGCTGTAAGCAGAAAGACACAGGCTCTCGTCACGGCCGCGTTACGAAACGGCTCCTCCAAATAAGAGCGGCGTGTTTGTACCTGACGATGCGCATGGTGGAGGGGTCGTATTTCTCATGGTTGACCCCCATCACAAACATGGGAGCATCAGGCGAGGGGGCGGACACCACCACGCGCTTAGCCCCACCCTGCAGGTGGTTCTGTCATCGGTCAAGTAAAAAACATGACGGCGGTTAGAAAGCAGAACCAGCGGTCGGTGTTGGTCTGTGTTGGCGGGTCAGAACTTACTGAGGCCTTTTCAACGCTGAGGAAGACTCCGGTGGATTCAACCACGTACAAGGCTCCGGCTGCGCCCCAGGGGATTTCTTCTGGCTTCTTACTGCAGTCAGACAAAGAAGTTACTATTAAGACTGGAGGGAAGCGTTCGTACACGGACCAGAACCTCACGTAGGTTAAGTATAGACACGCTGAAGGAACTGACAGGCACACGTTAGGGCCTCTATAAAGCACCAGTGGTTCCGTGAGATCATATCCTACTTTGTCGGACCAGAACAACGCCGTAACCACCTTTAAAAAACGTCTAACAGATCTGACAGAAAACTGGCTCCAGAAGTGTCTTATGATCACTACAGAACCGGCATGAGAACCGGACCGAGAACCATCTTCACTCACCACTGGTAGACGTTGATGGGTTGTCCGTCGACGACGAGCTTGCCATTTTCACTGCTGACCTCGCCCTTGTAGCGGCCGTGGGTGGAGTCGTACTTGAACATGTAGACCTGGGAGGCAGAGGGAGAAGATCGGGCCGATGAGGAGAGAGGTTCAAGGAGCGTAGGAGTTCCGGTTTCACCAACACTGAAAACTTTATTTGGGTTCCTTTCCTAAATCTTAACACGCGTGACCAGAATTACAGATAAAACAATGTAAATAATTATCTACTAATCAAACAAATAATTCATCATTAGATTAGATCAAAACTATGTAAGGTTAGTAGTTCCTGGGTTAACAGTAGTAGTTACGAGTAGACAGACAGACGGACATTCTGGTACAATGCAGGGGACAGGGGGGTTTTCCAGGGAC
Source organism: Lophius piscatorius (assembly GCA_009660295.1). Lineage (NCBI taxonomy): Eukaryota > Metazoa > Chordata > Actinopteri > Lophiiformes > Lophiidae > Lophius > Lophius piscatorius. The sequence goes on along the minus strand of VRLP01004842.1, from coordinate 20,635 downwards.
AGACCCTCGCTGTCGGGGACGACAGCTGGGACCGGTTCTTTTTTTAGAATCACTCTGAATTAGAATAAAGCTTGAACAAGTATGGAGACATGACTTTTCTCACCATGTAGTCTAAGTCAATGAAGGGGTCATTGACGGCCACAACCTTGATCTTCTTCTGGAGGCAGGCCCTCAGGACCAGACGGCCGATACGACCGAAGCTGTGAAGAACAGAGATCCATTAATAACAGCTGTCTCCGGAGAACTTCCTCCGGATGTCAAAGCACTACAGGAACCACCCGTCAATCTTCCACAAAGCCTCAAACCGCGCTGTCATGTCATCACAGACAGACCGGCCTCTTGACCCCAGCGGCAGAATCATGACATCAACATAGACATCATGACATCATCATAGACATCATCATGACATCATCATGCTGTATGGAAACGACTTCTGTCCCTGGATAGATGAAGTTTACAGATTGTTGTAAGCCCGTCTGTAAACTCTGAGTCAGAGCGGTCCGGAGGTAAGCTGCAGCTCCAGAGGATGGAGTCTTCATCAGTCAGAATCATTTACACCAAAGTATGTTCACAGGTTGCCAGGTATTAAGTATCCCTCCATTTATGCCCGGATTAATGTCAACTCAACATCTTCCTTATTTCATGAAACCTTCATAGGACTTTATTAACCACCAACTATTGTTGTGGAAACGGGTCAAGCCCAGTCAACATCTCAGAGAGACGTTCGGTTCTGGAACAGGCTCAGACTCACCCGTTGATTCCGACACAGAGTTCCGACATGGTTTCTGCTGCTGCTGCTGCTGCTGCTGCTTCAGGGGGTTAAATCTGCAAACACACAAACAGATACAGCTCAGTCAGTCAGGTTCTGATGGAAACGCTCCCGGTACCAGAACCCAGATCATACAATGGCAGGCCGGACAGCAAAGCCCAAGTTTGTGAGCAGGACCTGGACAGAGACCGCTGGTTGCCATGACAGTGGGAGGTGGCCTTAATCTTCTGACTGATGAAGGGGGCGGGACACAGTGAGTGTGATACACTCAGTCAGTATTTTGTTATTGTCTGTTTCATCAGAAGATCAGTGGAGAGACGTGATTGAGGGTGGAGGCAGAGTGACGCGTTCACACCCACAGGTGGAGAAGACTCCTAGGTGGAGTGGAAACGTCCTGCTGCGTTTAGGGAGGGGAGCGTTTGTTTGTCGTCAGTGAAAGGAGACGCCCTACAGGTGGTTCTGCTGGCTTCAGGAGCTCTCGGGTCACGCAGAGACATGTTTATCAAACATGGAGGAAGGAGAGGGTGGAGGCGTGGAACAGACTCAGACTTGTCTTTGCTGGAACAACAGAAGTCTGGCTGGGACTCAACTATGTGACCTCCTCTGTCCTCTGACTCTTCTGCTGCACACGGCGCTGCCATGTCTCCTCTGCTCGCATCAAACCCATCCCCTTCACCTCCTTCAGCCAGCCTCTAGCTCCGCCTCCTCGGTCTGTCTGCAGGAAGGGTTCTGTGTATGGAGGAAGTCACCCGTATGTTCACGTTCTATTACATCAGGACAAAAGAGTAGACTTGGTTCAGCAGAACTCTTCTGGTACCAGAGAGGTTTCAGAAGGTCAGAACCTGAAGGACTTTATAGAACTAAATGGTTCCATGTTTCAGGCTGATTTTAGACGACAGTAATCTCCTAATCTGACCGAGTGTCTGACACGAGCGCCTGTTTACATTATTACATCCTCTTCTTCTCTTAACTCTTCATCTGAAGTATGTTCATCAGTGTCTGCATTCTTGTTTTTTCCCTGACATGAATGGTTTGTGAAACACCTTTAACGGCACCAGAACTGTTTGAAGCAGGAAGAAAGTTTGTAGGACAAGCGGAGGACAGGATAAACTAAACACGACTACTCGACAAACTTCCTGCCTCAGATCCAACTGTCACGTTTCATCATGGGTGGTGTTACCGCTTTATTGTGGAAACTTCCTGTTAGGGTGGAGCGGCCATGTTGGTACTGCTGTTAGCACCGAGTACAAGGTCACCAGACAGAGAAAGAGAGAAAGAAAGAGAGAAAGAAAGAAAGAGAGAAAGAAAGAAAGAGAGAAAGAAAGAGAGAAAGAGAGAAAGAGAGAGAGAAAGAAAGAAAGAGAGAAAGAGAGAAAGAAAGAGAGAAAGAAAGAGAGAAAGAGAGAAAGAAAGAGAGAAAGAGAGAAAGAAAGAGAGAAAGAAAGAAAGAAAGAAAGAAAGAGAGAGAGAGAGAAAGAGAGAAAGAGAGAAAGAGAGAAAGAAAGAAAGATTTGCTCGCTGATAAAGAACACCAGACTGGACCAAGACTCGGGCCACATGCAGGAGTTCTGGTGGGACATAAACCCAGAGACCTGATTCTTGCTGTAGGGCATATACAGGACCCTGTTTTTGGTTTATAAACAGGTCCTACGTCATATTCGTCCCCAACAGCAAGGCTAGTTCCCCCAATCCCCTGCCTTTTACAAGAATCCCCCTGTGATGTTAGAAAACTGTTAGTTCTTCAATAAAGAATGATTCTGTTTTGCGATATCAAACAAACAAATAGATTATGCATTCCTAGGGTTGTAAGGATTCATCCATCCGTGTCAGCATATCTGTTTTTAACATCGATCTAATCAAACTGATGGAAAGTCAGAGCGACGACATACATCTTCATTAAGACACGCCTTTTTTCTGAAATGACTACCAGCGCGACTGCAGTGTTCCCCGTACACAGGCTCCTCCCCTATCAGCACCCAGACCAATGGGAACATCCAGAGGCTGCAGTTTAATTTGATCCTTTTAATCTGCTCTCCCTGAACGTGTGCGATCACTTTGGTGGATAACCCGTTCTTCAGACGAGAGAGGAAGACTTCGAGGTTGAGTCTGGATGTTTACTGCCTCACAACATTGTGGAAAATAATCAGCGCTTGGTCTGTTAGCTTAAAGCTAACATAAAGTGGGAATTATTTTAGCAGAACGCTTTCACCATTTATATCCAGGCATCAAATCTCTTCCCACCATGCAGTCTGTCTCGTCTGATCACGGCCCAATCCGCTCTGAGCCAGAACTCAGCTCACAGAGGAAGTGTTGTTCAGAGCTCAGCACAGACGCCTGATAGTGTCCACGGCAGCGTGAAATCTGCTGACCCTCACCGAGGAGGCAGACAGACAGGCAGGCAGGCAGACAGACAGACAGACCAGGGCTCCAGACAAAAAAAAAAATATCTGGGTTTTATGAGACGTTGGCTCCAAAACCCAAATCAAATTTTCAGGCACCAAAATATATCAGCGTCCAAGCACAACGTTAAATGTCTGCCTTAACCTTTACACAGCAAGAAGGGTAATATTTATTAGCAATACATTTCAGGATTTGATATCGCCATGAAAATATCTACAAATAGCTCTTTCAAAAAACTCCATGTTTCTTGCCAAAAACAACATTTTATTTAAAAAACAACATTTCACAAGGATACTTTTGAACATCTCTCGTCCGAAACGGAAAGTTACTGAACAGACAGAGAACGCATCATTTAGAGAGGCATCACGCGGCTGATGTTAGTTTGATAGATGCTCACACTCTAGCGGTGTCATTGTTTCTAGTCGCTTTCAGGAATGCGATTAATAAGAATTTAGTGGGAAACCCCGAATGCGATGTGTAACGACGCCTGGACCGCTGCGTTCAAACTGCTCCACTCGTGCAGATGTGACGATTCGCGCCCGTTGCAGGATCAACATTAAACTGCAAACACACGTCCTTCTCCTCCGGTATCCATTACTTCACTCTTAACTAAACGACCGGCATCGATGAGAGAAAAAAAAAAAAAATAACATTCTGCTGCACAGCCAGCTCCTCATCCCAGTGTCAAGACAACAGGACCGGGACCAATCAGAGACCGCCATCCTCACGAGTCAGGAGGGACATCAATCATCCATCCACCCCTCACTCCACTCCTGTCTCACCCCTCTCCCACTCCTGTCTCACCCCTCTCCCACTCCTGTCTCACCCCTCCATCCAGCCTGACTTATTTCCGCTACATGATTTATCGTCTTGCCTTTGATGTCCACCTGCTCAGCTGTCTCACACTCGCCTCTCCGATTCCCACCACACAAAGTAACCATTGAAATTCACCCCCTCACTCCATTTGTCTGTCCTAGCAACTCTTTGTCTGCTAGGCCCCCTGTTCAGAACAGAACGTCCCTCCCTCTGAGCCGTGACCCATTTTGCTCCGACAAACAGATTTTAATCGAGGTGTGTGTGTGTGTTATTCCTGTCTGTGTGTGTGATTCCTGTGTGTGTGTGTGAGAGGAAGAGAGTGATTCCTGTGTGTGTGTGAGATTCCTGTGTGTGTGTGTGCGATTCCTGTCTGTGTGTGTGTGTGTGATTCCTGTCTGTGTGTGTGTCTGTGTGTGTGTGTGTGTGTGTGTGTGTGTGTGTGTGTGTGTGTGTGTGTGTGTGTGTGTGTGCGCAGCAGAAGAACCAGTGGAGGAAGATGACTCATTACCAGCGGAGCAGAAAGACACCAGGCTGCAGCAGGAGAAAGAATCTCTGTTGGATGAATTAAACAGGATTTCTTTTCTGCCAACTCCCTCAAATAAAACAAAGAAAGAAAAAACTTCACCCAACAACGATTCTTCTCTCTCCAACGAGTCCAGCCACTTGCAAACCATCACACCATCCTGAGTTGAGAAGGACGCTCTACGTTATAAGTAAATTAAAGTAAAGTAAATGTGAAGTTATGAATGCAAAGTGTGTTCTGTAAAAATATGACCTGTTAGGAGTAAAATGTGGTTTATAGAAGATAGATCTCCTGGAGTCGATTCCCCTCCACCGAGTTTCGGACTATGTGTAGCTGTTGTACGTTTGTTCACACGATGGTCTGGATTGTTCCTCTGATCGGCTGCTGTGAAAGACGGCGCCGCCACCATCTTGTTTCGCTACTTCCTGGTACTTTATGTTGCAAGTATCCTAATATTCATATAATTGTGTTCAGCATTATTCTCTCATCCCAACTACGTCTGGCTGCACCTCTCCTCAGCCTTCCTCCTTCATTCGGACTTTTCATGGTCTCTAGTCAGGACAGGAAGTTCATGGTTTTAACTGGACATTCAAAGTACAGCCCAGAACCAGTACACGTGCAGACGCAGAAGCCGTCATGAATTAGTGACAGGTGTGCTGCGTTACACTGCAGAGGAGTCATGTGACTCCAAGGCTGATGATGCGGGACAAACGGCACCTGTTTGAGCGTCTCTCAGTATTTCAGGACAGACATTAAAGCAGACGCACTCCTGTCTGCATTTGCAATCACGGAAAAACCTGCACGTCTGAATAACTACAATATAAATAAAAGTTTAATGAGGACAGGAAGTCGGCCTCCTTTTAGGAGCAGCGGCCGCTGATGTTGAGTTTGTGTGTCGTTTCTCTACAGTGGAGACATGAGGACACAGAGCGCTGAGTCACTGCGAGTTCCGTCTGTCTGACACTTCCTGGAGAAAAGGTGGGCTAAAATTCACTGCCAGAGGGTGATCCAGACGGACCGCCCTGCTGAACCCACTCTAAAACAAACAACTTCATTTAAACGAGAAAACTGGAATCCAGGAATCATTATAACAAGCTAACAAAAGGCATTTTATATAAACGAGTCATACTCTGTCGTCTCTGACAGCCAAAGTTTATACAATTCTATCAAGTTGATGGAAAGTTAAAAATACCGAGATACCTCGTCTTTAAGATACACCTTTATTTGAGATTACTACCGGTGCACACCTGCAGTGTTTCCCGTACATAGGCTCCTCCCCTATCAGCACACTGACCCGCGGACCAATGGGAACAGCCAGAGGCTGTGCTGATAGGGGGAGGAGCCTGTGTACGGGAAACTCTGTAGGTGTGCAAAACCCCTAGTCATCTTCGTTGTACCTGCATCCCCCGATTGAACTTCTCCCATTAAATAATCTCCAACAGTCCAGACTGAACCGAACTATTTCTATGATGTCATCAGTCTGTTCTAGGATCAGATCCCATAGTGACTGTGTGATGAAGATAAAGACAGTTAACTAGTTTTTCTGAGTTCAGGAATAAAACAAGACAGATTTCCTGGAGTCGATTCTTAGGAGATAAATTTAGACACAACTGGACTGATGGTTGGGAAGTTACGGATCAGAACCTGTGTTTTACACTAAACGTTCCCCCTATTGAGTGAAATATAAGCCATACACACACACAAGATAGATCCACTCAAGTCAATTCCACTAGGGGTAAACCTTCCCATAACGGTAGAAATAGCCCTTAAAGAGTGTCGTAACGACTCTTATGACCAACGCGTGCCGCACATAGACGTGAGGTCAGCGTAAACCTGAGCCTGAGGTCCAACCTCTGAGCAGCGACAGAGGAAACCTGTGGTCAGTCATTATCAGACGCCAGCGGCTCGTGTGGGAGGCTGTAAGCCTTGCTAGGCCGGAACAGCTTGTCGTATGAGGCTAGAGCGCTCTAGTTAATCTCTTTGGCCGTGAGTGACCCGAGCGGCGGCGTCACGACGGGACCGACATGAACATTTAAGATGTGAAGGTCCCCGTCATCCACCAGGCCTCTGCCAGCAGACTGAATATCATAGTAGATACGAGACGCAGGAAAATCTGACACAGTGTTCCTTCTGCGCAAAATTAGGAGATAAGACTTTATTAATCCAAAGGGAAGATGACGTCTCCCTCCGTAACCTCCAAGTGAAGGATTTAGAAACCATATCGAGATTCTGTCTCCTGTTTTTTGGCTGGATGGAGTCTCCAGGATGAGACACATATCTGATTTAAATTTCATGTATGGAGGAACGGGGTTATCCTAAATCCCACCATTTAAAAGTACCTCAACATTTGAATCTGCTAATGCTCTGCAGACTGAGCTGCATTTCCTCCACCTTCATTTTAGAGCCCCTCAACTTTCAACACGTACTTCTTCATCTCGCTGGAAGGACTTGGCGAAGGCCCCACCCATGAACACACTTATAACTGTTTTCATCAAGGGTTTGACGATGAAGATTTGCATAAAGTCAGCAGCACCGAAGCATCACCGGCCGGCTGTGACCTTCCTCAGTTAGAGGGCTGACCTTGAGCTGTGAAACCAGGCCAGACGCGGCTGAATCAACCGCAAGAAGACGGTTATGTGACCACCGGGAAAATATGAGGGAACCACGTCTTTCACAAGTATCAGTGGCATCCATTTACTGTTACTGCACCTGTGCAGGTGCTGCTGAGGTACTTTATTTAAGCTCATCCATCGGATGCTGCAGTAAAGTCGGACATGACGTCACTTTGTCTTTAAAAGCAGCACGGGGAGAATTAACACATATTTAACATGAAATAAAGCCAAAGTGGTTTTAAGTCCCTACGATCTCTGCAACTTCTGCTTCTCGTGGAATGAAATGACGCAACGACGAGCGCCTTCATCATGAGGAGCAGGATGAGCACGTAGCTTCTCCACCTCCTCCACCTTTGCCGCAGAGCCACGTTTACCGTCACGACTCGCACTGAAACGGGTTAAACGCCTAACCCGGGCTACCCTGCAGTGAAAGGCTCGGTGAAATATTTCCGTGACGTTACGTAACATGGAGGCTAATCCACTTCCGCAATGATGCAGCAGATTGGGCTACCGGCGTCACGTGACCCGCTCTCTCACCGTCAGAATGAATGAATTACACCGTAAAGACGGAACGCTTATGTGTACATATAACAATATGCAGGCCTCCTTCACGACAAGGAGCCGATCTAAATCTTTCTAGTCCCTCAGGGCGTTTCTGGGGCTGCAGGTTTTCGGTGATGGATTACTCAGCGATCCACGGTCACGTCCCCTTCCATCATCACGGGTCTCTTCCCGTATCATTAATGCAGCTTTCTGCTTTACAAAGGATCGTTTGAACAAAGTTTCAGTTTCTCCTCCGGGCATCCTGCATCCCCGCCGACTGAATGAGGCACAGGCCTCCTCATCTTACCGGACACCGGAGACTCCGCCGCTCCGCCTTCAGCCTCAAACACCTCCGCCTACAAACCACTCTTAAAGAATAATGCTTATCGTTCTACACGCCTCTAATAATATATCAAGTAACGTCTAAAGGTGATAACGTATTGGGTGTCGCGGCACCGGCGCAGGAATCAGACTGTTGACGGTGAAATTCCTTTAATTTGCATAATTTAAGCTACATATCTAAATAAAACCGTCAGACTGGCCTCTGCGTGTCGCTGGGTGAATCGGTCCTTCAGCTTACCTCTCGGTCGGTGCTTCTTCTGTCTGTGTGCGTGGTGCCCGGTGCCGCCTTCCGTCTTTATAGCAGACACGTGCCCCGGAGAGCCCGGTTGCCCTGGAGACGTGACGTCACGCCATCCTTCTCAGCCTGTAGCCATTCGGGACGAGGGACTTGTCACGGGCTCTCTCCGGCTGCCATGGAAACAAGGCTATTGCATTTGTCGTCTTTTTTGGATCAGTCGATTCTAAACGAGGAGACGAGAGACACGAACCGGGGACCGGAGACGGAACACCGGAGCGTTTGTTCGCTCACCGTCTACAGTTAATGGCCCACTTAAAAAAATGTTTAAAACGACATGCAGAAAAATAACTCTATTATCTACACGTATGATAATTAATTCAAATTATTAACACACTTTTATTCAAGTTAAAAAAAACGAAACCAAACTTCACGTTCCTGACGTAAAACAAATATTTTTCTCCAAACACGTGTGACAGTTAGAGGCAGAACTGCGGAATCCTGGGATTAAAGGTAAATTAACCGCATTCCCAGTTTATATTTGTATCTTCACCTGTGGGAGCAGGAACTCTGAGGGGTGAACAGTGACTTCCTGTTTCACTGGGGTAGAAATATGAGGTGACACAGATGCATTTTTCTAAAAAAGGGTGTCATTGAATGTGCAAGGCTCTGTACTGAGTTGGTCACGTGTGTGAGTGTGATGAACGTCAGGGGCGGGGACACAGACATCACAAGGTCAAAATGAGTCCTTGTTCATCTCATCGGTAGGTTGGTCACTCTCTGCTGCATCATAGATACAGACCACCACTGCAGTGTGTGTGTGTGTGTGTGTGTGTGTGTGTGCGCGTGCGTGTGTGTCTTTGTGAGCGTGTGTGACCGTGTGAGTGTCCGTGTGTGTGAGTGTCTGTGTGTGACTGTGTGTGTGTGTGACTTTGTGTGAGTGTGTGTGTGTGACAGTGTGTGTGTGAGAGAGAGTGTGTGTGTGAGTGTCCGTGTGAGTGAGTGTCTGTGTGTGTGTGACTGTGTGTGTGAGTGTGTGTGTGTGTGAGTGTCTGTGTGAGAGAGTATGTGTGTGTGTGTGTGAGTGTCTGTGTGTGTGTGTGACTGTGAGTGTGAGTGTGTGTGAGTGTGTGTGTGTGTGAGTGTCTGTGTGAGAGTGTGTGTGTGTGTGTGTGTGACCGTGTGAGAGAGTGTGTGTGTGTGTGTGACAGTGGGAGTGTGTTTGATTGTGTGTGTGTGTGTGTGTGTGTGAGTGTCTGTGTGAGAGAGTGTGTGTGTGACAGTGGGAGTGTGTGTGATAGTGTGTGTGTGTGTGTGAGTGTGTGTGAATAGATGCAGCACTGTTATGTAAGAAGTCATCAAACAAACATGTCCTACAGGACACCCGTGGATTCAGGCCGTCCTGCTGCTAAAGACAAACATCTACGCCTGAACGATGTGGTGATGCATCATAAATAAGAATACAGATGTATTTAAATTAAATTCATCTACCTTTGATTCCTGATTCCCCGATTTTGTAAACCCTTTAAGAAGGCTTCTCCCCTCCCCTCCTCTCCTCACCGCTCCCCTCCTCTCCTCACTGCTCCCCTCCTCTCCTCACCGCTCCCCTCCCCTCCTCTCCCCTCCCCTCCCCTCCTCTCATGTTGCAGCACGTGTGAGACTGAGGCTACGTGCTGAAGTATGCGTAAATACGGAAGTGCAATATGGGAAATCCCTGCAGTGCAACCAGGAAGGAAAACTCAATGACCAACATGACTTGAACATCTATCACTCTATCCATCCATCCATCCACTCATCCATCCATCCATCCATCCATCCATCCATCCATCCATCCATCCATCCATCCATCCACTCATCCATCCATCCATCCATCCACTCATCCATCCATCCCTCCACCCATCCATCCATCCACTCATCCATCCATCCATCCATCCACTCATCCATCCATCCCTCCACCCATCCATCCATCCACCCATCCATCCATCTATTCATCCATCCATTCATTCATCCATCCACCCATCCATCCATCCACTCATCCATCCATCCATCCACTCATCCGTCCATCCATCCATCCACTCAGCCATCCATCCACCCATCCATCCACTTATCCATCCATCCATCCATTCATTCATCCATTCATCCATTCATTCATCCATCCATCCATCCATCCATCCACCCATCCATCCACCCATCCATCCACTTATCCATCCATCCATCCATTCATTCATCCATTCATCCATTCATTCATCCATCCATCCATCCATCCATCCATCCATCCATCCATCCATCCACTCATCCATCCATCCATCCATCCATCCATCCATCCCATAACAAAGTTACATCCGGCCTGTGGCATCTTCTCCCCACCAGGACTAGAAGTTAGATCTCTGGTTCCATCTGCTGGAGGAGATGTGTCTCTGCGCTCTGAGCCTGCTGTGAAACTCTGCAGATGTTTTCTGTAGGTAGATAAGAGAAGTTGTGGGAGGTGGGAGAAGAGGAGAGGAGAGGAGGGAGGAGATCTGGGAGGTCATCGGGTTTATTTCAGAGGTAGATCCTTTATGTTTGTGATCTTCAGTTAGAAGTATTATTACAACAGTGGGAAACGTGTGGAAGGTGTTGGGAGAGGCGGCAGGTAGAAGGTTTTATGGGCAGCTCCAGAGACACTCATGTTTGGTCTGATCTCCCTGACTCCTCCTCCTCCTCCTCCTCCTCCTCCTCCCGGAGGAGGCCCTGCTGCTGAACACAAAACGGTATTAATAATAATAATAATAATAATACATTTAATTTATAATGCACTTATATGTATATATATATATAGGTATTATATGTCTTATTTAAACAAATGATTTAATAAAACGCTTACATCTGAATAAATACTTCTGAGTCACAAAGAAAATATATGTTTAAGTTTAAAAAAAACAACCTTCAACCTGATAAAAACATCATAATAAAAAGGTAATAATAAAAAGAATAGCAGACAGTCCTTTGACATAATTAACGGACTTTAATTTAAGGTATTTCAACCTCCGATTAATGTATATTATAGTTACAAACAACAATTAAATGAGAGAATCATCAAGAGTAACTTTAACCTATAAAAGCAGACAAACATAAAACATAGAATAACATAGAAGAATCTATTTATGATAATATAATAAATACATTTATATATTGATTCATTGAATGTTTCATCATCATTATCAACAATTGTAACAATACAATAATAATAATATCATAAAGTCAAACTTCTGAGGCCTTTAATTGTTGACTTTGCTTCATCAGACATGAATGTGGAGAGAAACAAACTCATCATCATCATCAAAGTCCGACAATTAAGACTGTCACCGGGAAATCATCAGAAGTGAATCAAACAGTATGAGGTGTTCCAGAAGATGTATGGAATTATAGATTCCCATCTCTCTGTCTCTCTCTCTCTCTATATATGTCTCTCTCTCTCTATATATATGTCTCTCTCTCTCTGTGTCTCCCTCTCTCTCTCTCTCTCTATATATATATGTCTCTCTCTCTCTCTGTCTCTCTCTGTCTCTCTCTCTCTCTATATATGTCTCTCTCTCTCTATATATATATATGTCTCTCTCTCTCTGTGTCTCCCTCTCTCTCTCTCTCTATATATATATATATGTCTCTCTCTCTCTCTGTCTCTCTCTCTGTCTCTCTCCCTCTGTGTCTCTCTCTCTCTCTGTCTCTCTCTGTCTCTCTCTCTGTCTCTCTCTCTCTGTGTCTCTCTCTCTGTGTGTCTGTCTCTCTATGTGTCTGTCTCTCTGTCTGTCTGTCTGTCTGTCTCTGTCTGTCTGTCTGTCTCTCTCTCTTTGTCTCTGTCTCTCTCTCTGTATGTCTCTCTCTCTTGCTGCCTCTCTCTCTGTATGTCTCTCTCTCTCTCTGTATGTCTCTCTCTCTTGGGGCCCTACCCAGGTGCATACAGGTAGGGGCGGGGCCTACTCTGGTACGTTGTTCAGGGGAGGAGGAGACAGAAGAGAGATTCAGAGTGAAAGATAGAAACCATCTCTTCTTTGTCCAGCAGAGGGCGAACTTGCCTCGACAATAAAACTGATCTAGAGCATCAGGCAGCATCGAGGGTCCTGGTGGGCTCACCGTTTCTCCTGTAGAGATATTCTAAAGTCATGTAGGTGCTGAACGAACCACCTGTCTCATCTTTCGCACTTCACAGGTAAAGGTAGAAACCGTCACTTCTGCTCTTCCTCATCATTAATGCAGAGATCTTCGTTCCTCCAGACGTTCCATTATCAGATAAACTTGTCCCACGCCGTCGTCCCTGACAGCAGAGGCATGTCACCCAAAAGCCCCCAATCCCCTGCATTTACAAGCAATGCCCCTGATTGAACTCCTCAGAATAAATGTGATATTATGTCCAAAAAACAATCTTTTTACATAAAATGTTCCCGCTAGTGAGCAAGTAATGAAGTATTATAGTTAAAATAATATAAGCACAGAGTAGATCTCCTCCGGTCCGTTCATCTGCACCAGATCAGGACTGAATCGGATCAAGGCTTGTTAGGGTGAAAACGTTAGGACATAAAGCTCCCCCTAGTGGCATACATTTGCAACTAACCTTTCCCCAAATCACTCCAGTTCTTGCTCACACTAGGGTCTATGTGGGTACACAATTTAAAAATGCTCCTTGAAGCAGTTCCACGGATCATTGGAGACGATGATTCCATAAAATTAACCCACTTCTTTCTCTGGGATGACGGTAGCAGATAGAAATGTGAGCGGGCGCCGCTGCAGGTGAGTCATATGATTTGGCTTCGTGGACCCGGTCCGTCCCACCCGTTATCAGGCAGGCAGCATGAAGTCCAGAGGAGAGCAGCTTGTCTGGGCTGTGGAAACAGAACACACCTGTGCAGCAGCACAGAGTCTTCCTTCAGAGTGAGACTTCCGTCTGTAAACTGTGGGCTGAAACATGACGGATCCGTCAGGAACACCTCCTACCACTTCTTCACAGGAAATTCGCTGCGAGGAGAAGGTGTGCGCGGGTCCCGGAGACTCCAGGCGCTCGCAGACGCACCGCTGGAAAAACAAACCGTTTGTCATTAGAAATAATTTCCACATGTTCCAGTCGTGTCTGAGATTTAATGTTGGGAGCGGCGGGCCCAGAGTCTCCCGTTTACACTGAGCCGTATCATTAGGGTCCATCTCGCAGACTTCTTTCTCGCCGGGCGCTGATTTAAGAGCCGCCTAATGCTGCGGGCTTGAGGAGTTCAACACGCCGAGCCCCTGGTACCATTGAAACAACCCCCCGCCCCCCCCAGGCAGAGATAATATTTTCATAGGCTGTGAATTGTAAGTGTTTAAAGGGGCACTAATTGTGGAGTTCTGCTGGTGCCAGGAGCTGTTTAGCATCAGCTAACCACAGCGTCTGGGGGGAGAACCCGGTGGGCCCGGTTGGTGCCAAAGCTCCAGCCTTCATTATTACAATTATGTTTTTAGGCCGTATTTGCCTTCTAATAAAGAAAAGAGTGGAAAATAAAGGAACGAGGAAGAGGAGCGGGGGATAAATGCAGCGAAGTCATCCGCACTCACAGTTTAACCCTTGACCCCACTTACTGGTAACGGGCCTGGGCCGCCGTGCTTCCAGAGTTCCACAAACTCTCTGGCACAAAATGGTGGAAAGCACCAGTCGCCAAACGGCTCCAAGGCAGGAATCCTGGTCTGAATCCCCGAGCGGAACCGAACCTGCTTGGGAAAAATAGAATGCCGTTATTCTGTTTCACCTCCATGTTAAAAATGGATCGGCGCCGGCGGGTCGATGGGTATCTGTGAATAGAAAGAGAGACGAAAGGACGGGACTCATGAAGCAGCGGTGACACGCGCCGACACCTCGCGCCTGCCTCGGTCCTGGAGCGCCGGCGCTGGAACCCACAGCTTCTGTGTGTCTTACTGACAACTTCAGAAAAATAACATCAAAGCCAGCAGGACGACGAGTCTCTGCGGCGGCGGGACGGAGAGTCCAGAGCGGCGAGCCGCCGTCACCAAGATGAGCGAAGACGAGCAGGAGACGGTTTCAGACTCTGCGGATGGAGATCCGTCCCCGGAACCATCAGCTGTCCTGTCAGATTTGAGGAGACGGGGGCGCAGCAGAACTTATCGGCCCTGACAGCAGGGGACGGAAACCATCTCAGCCCTCCACCTTCTGTGAAGGTCCTCAGGAGCCAGACCACAAACGTGAAGATGGAAAACTTCATACCGGGATGAATTCTGGAGCAAACCCAAAGTTGGCTCCGATCTCCTGAGACGGATGTCAGAAGGTTCTGAAGCTGCAGGAAGAAACAAACACACAGAGTCTGTCATGTTTTATTGTTTATTGTCGGTCGTGTGGAGAAAGAAAAAGGATCTGAAGTTGGCGCTGACTTTTCTATCATCTCGTCTTCACAGGCGTTTGGGGTCCAGTTTCATTTCAATCCTTGATGGAGATTCTCTGAGTGAACATTTGGAAGATTTGGGAATTTTTGGATTGGCCTTTCTGCTACATGTCTGTGGTCCATACATCTCCTCCTCCACCTCCTCCACCTCCTCCACCTCCTCTGTCTCCTGCCTCTCTGCTACATGTCTGTGGTCCATACATCTCCTCCTCCACCTCCTCCACCTCCTCCACCTCCTCTGTCTCCTGCCTCTCTGCTACATGTCTGTGTTTCATACATCTCCTCCTCCACCTCCTCCACCTCCTCCGTCCTCCTGCTGTTTTCTCTGGCGGCTCTGAGGGACAGGAAGCGTCACCTCATCACAGCGGAGCCGTGTTTCCTTTGGAGGCTGCAGCAGGACGTCTGCTAAGATGATCGAGATCTTCGACCTGGAGCTGGCAGGTAGACCAAACACCGCTGGACCCGAAACCAGGAACGATCAAGTTCTTCTGACGGCGTCGTCCATCTGAGACGGAACACCGACCCACCGTCCCTCACTCACGCCGTTTCTAGCCCCGCCTCCCGGTGTTTGATCGTGGTTCTATCGACCGTTTGACTTTAAGACAATCTGATAAAAGAGAAACAATCATCCGTCACACGCTGGACAGATAATCCAGATAAACTCCTTCTTATCTGGATCAGGAGGTGTAAACGCTCTGATCAGTCAAACTTTAAATAATTCTGTTCAACATTCTCTCCAACAATGAAAAAAACTATATTTCCTTTCATGTTGTTCTTTAATGCCAGACTGCTGCTGATGATCATGAAGAAGAAGATGATGATGATGATGATGAAGATGAAAATGATGATGATGAATATGATGATGATGAATATGATGATTATGATGAAGAAGAAGATGATGATGATGATGAAGATGATGACGAAGAAGATGATTATGATGATGATGATGAAGATGATGATGATGCTCACTAAGATGATGATGATGATGATGAAGATGAAGATGATGAAGATGAAGATGAAGATGATGATGGTGATGAAGAAGAGGAAGAGGAAGAAGAAGAAGAAGAAGAAGATGATGATGATGATGATGATGTTGATCTGAGTTCAGTTATGGGTGAGATTAAAGTTTTAAAGGTTTGATTTTACTGTGTGAGAAAGTATTGGACCTCTGGTTCTACTGTGGTTCTGTCCGTCAGACTCCATCATCTCAACCTTCAAATGAAATAATGTCTTTAAAACGAGATAACCTCAGTAAACATAAAACACAAACCTTGACTATAAAGAGTCAAATAATACTTTCTACTACCAACGTGACCCGTTTGCCTCTTAAAGACTAAATCAAACATTCTTTAATTGTAAGGGCTGGAGCCTATCCCAGCTGACACTGGGCCAGAGGCGGGGTTCTTCAGCTCAGACTGACAGAACCGATCACATTCGCTCCTACGGGCCTTTCGGAGTCATGCGTGTCTTTGGATCGATGGAGGAAGCTGTAGAACCCGAAGAGAACCAACACAGAAAACATGGGACTCGTCACAGAAGGTCCAGCAGAGGAGGATTCGAGCCTGGTACCTTCTTGATGTGAGGCGACACATCCTCCCAAACTGCTGAGTGTGTGTATGTGTGTGTGTATATGTGTGTGTGTGTGTATGTGTGTGTGTGTGTGTATGTGTGTGTATATGTGTGTGTATATGTGTGTGTGTGTGTATGTGTGTGTATATGTGTGTATATATGTGTGTGTGTGTCTGTATATATGTGTATATGTGTGTATATATGTGTGTATGTGTGTATATATGTGTATATGTGTGTATATATGTGTGTATGTGTGTATATATGTGTATATGTGTGTGTGTTTGTGTTTCTGTGTGTGTGTATGTGTGTATGTGTGTATATGTGTGTGTGTGTGTGTATGTGTGTGTATATGTGTGTGTATATGTGTGTATATGTGTGTGTGTTTGTGTTTCTGTGTGTGGGTATGTGTGTATATGTTTGTATATGTGTGTGTATATGTGTGTGTATATGTGTGTATATGTGTGTGTGTTTGTGTTTCTGTGTGTGTGTATATGTGTGTATGTGTGTATATGTGTGTATATGTGTGTGTGTGTGGGTGTATACGTGTGTGTACGTGTGTGTGTGTGTGTGTTTGAGGTGCAGAGGTTAGGACAACATTCCTCAGAGTTGTGTGTGTCTCTTCTCTTCTGCTCACCTTCTGTCAGAAACATCAGGTGTGTCTCTGGAGAGATGAGGAGGAGAGAGACCGTAAAGAGAGAATAGACTCGGAGATGAACAAACTCTGAGCCCAATAAATTATGACTCTGTAGAAACGCTAATTTTAGAGTTTACAAATCCACCCTGGATAGATCCAATCCAGGGAGCAAAAGCAGGAGGAGATGAAGGAGGTGAGGAAGGAGGTGAGTAAGGAGGTGAGGAAGGAGGTGAGTAAGGAGGTGAGGAAGGAGGTGAGTAAGGAGGTGAGGAAGGAGGTGAGGAAGGAGGTGAGTAAGGAGGTGAGGAAGGAGGTGAGTAAGGAGGTGAGGAAGGAGGTGAGGAAGGAGGTGAGGAAGGAGGTGAGGAAGGAGGTGAGTGGATAATCAGCTGATGTTTTCCACACCGTATCTGTTCATCATCCTGTGTGTTTCCTGACACACAGGAAAGTATATTTATCAACCTGCATTTGTTCAATTCCTTTGAAATGGCTGAAAAGTTATTTGTTAACTTCTTGGGTCCGTCAAACATCTGGAGGTCGTCCAGGTCAGAAGCTTCTTCAATAAATGTCCCTCAGCAGAAGCTGTTTCCACAAACCACCGTGTTTTCATCCCCTCGCTGTTTCCTCCATTCTTAAAATACTGCATGCAAGAACAAACTATATGAAAAGAAGGAAAAGGCATTACTCTATTTTTCCACCAAATAAACCCCGACGGAAAAGTGAAGTTCTCGGAGGAGGAACGAAGGAGAGGGAACTGTGTGTCCTTCTCCGGCGTCTCCGGAAACTCCAACAGCAAACAATTCAACGACATTAGAATAAGGTAGGAACAAAGAGACGCTGGGACGCAGAAACCCGTTGAGGCGATGACGGCTGACGTCAGGACGGCGTCACGCATCTGTTTCACCTCCTGCTGCTTCTACCAGCAGAACCGAGGTTCTGGTTTTGACTTTGTGAAGAAGTTCCAGCAGCTTCATTTTGTCTGAGGATCTAATATTAATAATAAAGGTACAAATATATGAAGGTATAATAAACCACACAAGGTTGTTTAAACAGATGTTAATCTAGTTCTTCCTCAGGAACCCACTCTTGTCTTCTGTCCTCCTACTTTCATTTCCCCTCCTCTAACTTTCAGACTTTTTCTTCGCTCTTCTGTCAGTATTAAGATCTACATAACGTCTTCATTGTTAACACCTCGCCTCCAGTCCTCCTCCTCCTCCTCCTCCTCCTCCTCCTCCTCCTGTCTTCATGCATCAACACCCAGTCCGGCAGCCGACCTCTCCTGTGTTTCACTCCTCATCGTCACTTCTTCACACACGTCGCCCAGCGGTCGGCCACCCAGGAAAGACATTCATACTCTCTCCCTTCTCCAATCAATGTTTCATTCTCTGTCCTCTATGAACGACTCCTTCCTTCTTCTCTTTCACTAATCAGGAACTTTATTGTTCCTGCCGGTCTGCCGTCTCACACCTCATCTCAGACTCTCTCTCACTGTCTCTGTCTCTCTCTCTACCTCTCTTCCTCTCTCTCTCTCTCTCTCTCTCTTCCTCTCTCTCTCACTCTCTCTTTCCCTCTCTCTCTTTCCCTCTCTCTCCCCCCCTTCTTTCTCCCATCCCTCTCTCTCTCTCTGATGTCATGTGTTGTCATTGGGCTGCTCTGCTCTCTTTGACAGACATATGGACCGAACTTGTGATAATGTGTATTCAGACATATCCCTTAATTGGCTGTTAAAATGTTCACGTACAATAATTCAGACTTAAATACCGGAGGAGGTGGACGTGTGTCTGGGCGAGAGCTGGACCTCTGGCTCCTGAGGAAGTTCTGGGCCCGTGACTCCGTCTGAGGCCACTTTACATGAAGGAGATGGATCCAGAGACGCAGGACAGATTTTGATCCTCCCTCCAGATCAGCGGGGCGGGGGGGGGGGGGGAGTTATAACTCGGTAAAGTCTCATCAAGGTTTTTGTTTATTATGATATTAATATTATTATTATTATTATTATTATTATTATTATTATTATTACTCTTATTATTACTATTATTAATTTGTATTATTATTATTGTTATTATTATTATTACTATTATTATTATTATTATTATTACTATTATTATTATTATTATTACTATTATTATTATTATTATTATCATTACTATTATTATTACTATTATTAATTTGTATTATTATTATTATCATTACTATTATTATTACTATTATTAATTTGTATTATTATTATTATCATTACTATTATTATTACTATTATTAATTTTTATTATTATTATTATTATTATTATTAATATTATTGCTATTATTATTATTATTATTATTATTATTACTATTATTATTATTGTTCCTATTATCATTATTATTACTATTATTATTATTACTATTATTATTATTAATATTATTATTATAACTCTTATTATTATTATTATTACTAATATTATTATTATTATTATTACTATTATTTTTATTATTATTATTATTATTTGTATTATTATTATTATTATTATTATTATTATTATTATTATTATTATTATTATTATTATCATAACTCATATTATTATTACTATTATTAATTTGTATTATTATTATTATTATTATTATTATTATTATTACTATTATTATTATTATTATTATAATTTTTTTAAAATTATTATTACTATTACTATTATTATTATTATTATTATAATTTTTTTAAAATTATTATTACTATTACTATTATTAACCCCCTCGAACCAACAACCTCCTGATCGGGCACAGAGGTGAGGACTTCGACATTTCATTAAAGAATATCATTATTTTCCACAGAGATCACATAGAATTGAGTGTTTTGATTGACAGCTCTCCATTAACACACAGGATGTTCTGCTATCAGAAGTCGTGACCAGCTAACGGGCCAGAAGGGTCAAGAACCGGCCTGATGGACAGCTATCGTTCCTTCTGCCGGTACCGGAGCCGTTCATACCAGCCAACCGTCTGGTGAAGCAAAGATGTATAAAGTTCTGAAATGTAGTTTAGTGTGAAAGAACACGGTTCTGATGGTCCACACCGGGGCGCCGCTGAGCGCTGAGTGGACCTTCTACCTACTGGGCCTACCGGTCTGCACCCTTGGGAAGAAACCAATCCCTAAAGGAACGGGGGTGTGATTTAAAACAAAGTGAGTTATAGAGATCCTCTACGACAAAACCAGAAACGTTTGTTTGAGTCCTGATGATAAAAGATCGTAACTACAAGTTATAAAGACACGAGTACAAAGACTTAATAAAAGATAAACTACTAATAAAATAATCCACACAATAAACCCCCCCACCTCCGGTGGGCATGACGTCACAGCTGTAGAACAGCAGCATCTTAAACGTGTGAGTACAGAGACCTCCTCTTCATCACTCGGACCCTCCCCTCCTCCAAACACACCAAATCAATCTGATTCGGTTTGATGGACGTTGACAGGTTCCATGTTTGAGGCAGGAGTCAGACCTGGACCACCAGAGTACAGTTCTACCTCTGAGCCACCAACAATAACAAACCCAAAACTCTCCTGATTAAAATGACCCATATCACTACTAGAACCCAAAGTGTGGTTCTGGTCCCGCTGCACTTCTGTGGGGGAGGGGCAGCAGTTAGTCGACCCCTACACTCACAGAATCAATTAAGAACCTGTGACATCACACACACACACACATCAATTATTACACACACACACACACACACACACACACACACACACACACACACACACACACACACACACACACACACACACACACACACACACACACACACACACACACACA
>VRLP01004841.1:0-43798 GCA_009660295.1 Lophius piscatorius | reverse complement strand
ATTTTATTGTTATTATTGGGCTATTTTAACACCCAACAAGATCTGCAGTTATATATATATATATATATATATATATATATATATATATATATATATATATATATATATATATATATTTAAGACACCTGATACTCATGGTACTACACTATATTGTATGTCTTTATAGAGACATTTCCTACTAAAAATGTTTTTTGCTGTTCAACATGTTCTATTATTGCTTGAAGTTTGAGAACCTCTGGTACGGAACAGAAACCAGGTGACACCATTTTGTTCCTGACATTTCCAACACCAGGAATGAGCTTTAAACTATAGACAAAACTCTTGACCCGACATACTTAAACTTGTTTGATTTACCATTAATATGTTTTTTATGAGCTGACAATGGCTGTAAAGTCCAAGAACAGCAAACACATATAGGCTGGTTGCAGATATTACCCCATAAGGTGCAGCAAAGCTAATGGAAATATGGAAAATTCCCACTCCAGGATGCTACTCTGTTTGCCCTTCAACAATAATCTCGGCAGATCAATGCACTAATGAGAAAGAATAACCAACATATGCACCATTGTTTACATGGTCTGTAATGATTTGTGCCCTGACAGATGGCAAACAACTGCAAACGTCCAAACCAATCAATATTCCTAGCTGAATGGCTCTATTCATATATTAATACAGCAACTGTATTAATATATGTAAACTTTCATACTGATATATGCATGTTAACACACAATGACAGTATAACATTATTATCTCAGGGGTTAACCATTGATGTTATCTTCTCTGTATTGTTTTACTGGCAGGCAATCTTAAAGGATACCTTAAAGAAAAGGTTTGTCCAAAAACAAAAACTAAGATGCCACCTTCTCATGATAGTGCCAATGGATTGACAAATTAAGTTTCTGAATCCATGAAATGTTGGTCGAGCTTCCTTTATTCTTGAGTTTTTAACTCTCAAAGGGCTAATTTAACTAATTTTCAGCTTGTATTTCCAATCAATAATAAATTCTTTCAAAGCCCTGCAAATTGGATTCACCCAGGAGGTCACACATAGCAATGGGATGCTCTATATCCCCCATCCTCTTTGTAACGGCCTTTTAAATAATACTCATTTGAGCAAGGCACATGGTGGGAGGAGCCAGATTACCATTGGGCCAGTAAACTGCCTCCTTTGAGAACGCTCTTGGGCGTCGTCACTATTCTCCTACCAACAGCACCATGTAATAATAATAATAATACAAATACATTTAATTTATAATGCACTTTACATTTGGATCAAATCTATGTACATCTAGCCTGCTAAAAAAGTTGGACAAGCTGATGGTATGGGCAAGGATGAAGATCAATCCTGCCATGTCCCAAAGCCTCTCACTTAGGAAAGGGGTCAGGAATGACAGCACCATTTTTTTGTTGCAGGTGGTGAGAAAATCCCCCTGCTGGCTAGGCAACCCAAGCCTGGGGAGACAATACACAACTGAAATCTCGGACAAGCATGCAGGCAGAAGTATTTTTGAAACAGCATTGTGATGGGCTGGCGGCGATCGACCAAAGTCAGATTCCAGTAAAATACAATGTGTGGTGCTATTACATGACTCTCTACCAAAGGATAATGTGGCCGCTTAAACTGTACGTGATCCCTTTATCCACGGTAAGCAGAGTGGATGGAAAAGCCAACTCTTTCATCTGGAGTCTTGCCGCGATTCTTCTCGGAAGCTTGTCCCTTAGGAAACAACACCCTACAGCTGGCCCTTCAATCAATAAGCATGGGCTACAAGAGAAATCCAGGCTAGTGTTGGAGAGGAGAGAATACACTGACCATGCAGTAATAAAATGCAAACGTCCAGATCCATACTAGCTGCATATGGAAAGCCCATGCTGAAGTTGATCTGGCGATAAGCAGGTTGCAACACAAAGAGATCACAGGCTGGTCCAGGCTGGGAGAAATGGTCTTGATCGGGGTGTAGCCCCGCTGTTCTTGGCCACGGCCAACACGAAAGAGAAGAAGGAGCTGGTGGTGTCTAGGGTGACGAGGATGGAAAATGATCACTTTAAGATCAAAGCTATAGCACAGGGACGTCAGGGCGGTTGGACAAGGTGGGAAGGTTTCGTAGGCAGAAACAACAGCATGGCGGACCTGTGGAATATCCCACAATCAAGGCTCAGTTTCCATATTACGACAAACTCCCCTGCCTACTGAATTTGTTCTTATGGTTTGGCCAGGAAGGGTGCTGTACCCTCTGCAGCAGCCCAAATGCTAGCCTCCACCACATTCTATCGGGCTGTAAGATTGCGCTCTCCCAAGGGTGCTAAAGGGGGCGTTACGACCAGGTCCTCCCTTAATTGGCCGAGGTGCTCGAGAACCGTAGGCAGGAAATAAGAAGAGGTCATCCCCCAGCAGCAGGGCACGGCATACTGTTTGTCAGAAAAGGTCAGAACTGTTCTTGCTGCCCAGTTGGTCTGGGCAGGAAGCTTCAGTTCCCCAAAGACATTACCACCGCAAGCCTCTGTCCAAACATAATGATGTGGTCCAGGGACATCAAGACTGTGCTCCTTATTGAGCTAACGGTTCCATTGGTAGAGGGCATAGAGGCTGCCTTGGACAGGAAAAGGTTGAAGTACTCCGTTCTTACTTCCGACTGCAATGAGGCCGGCTGGAGAACCGGCATCCTACCTCTACCCAATATAGGTAGGATGCCGTGGCTTTGTAGGAACATCAGCTGTTTGCCTCATGAGGGACTTGGGAGTGACAGGAGCAAAACCAGCGGAAGGCCCCAAAAGACCTGACAGAAAAGGTCGAAAGGAGCAGCTTTTGGCCCGGGCTGTGGATCAAAGACAGGTGCTGGTAACACCAAGCACAAGGGTTGGCCGCAGGGAGTCGTACCTGCCCCTGCTCCACCAACAGAAGATGTTTCCGGGTTTAAAGGGGCGCAACGCTGTAGAGCGGTGGTACTCGGCTGATTACCCTGCAGCCAGCCGACGTAAAGGCACCGAGGAAGTACTGCAGGCAGTAATGCCATGGAACGCTACCATCTACCTGTATGATCAAAGTTCTAATTTGACAACACATGCCGTGTAACATTTAATCTTCTCTGACATCATACTGTATTTTGATCATATTGATATAAAACAAGTTAGAAAAATATATTCTCATTCTGTAAACTTAATTTTTCCTTGCAGGAGAAACGTATCTGGGTTCTTATGCATTAGAATATAAAATTAAGCAAACGCAAACAAATCAATGAGCTGCCGAATGTATTTGAAAAAACATTATTACCAGGCTTATACAATACTTAGAGTATTATCACTTGATGTATTTATTCATAATTATGTGTCTGTTTTTATTTCACTGACTTAAATTCATTGAATTTTTTCTCTAAACTTGATCTGTAATCTTTACCGATTTTAATAAGGGGTAACGATCTCTTCTTGTTCCATGTCCTCACAGTTCCAGTCAGGACATGCATATTAAGACTAGTGTTCCATTAAAGGAACAATTCCCATCCAACTTCAATCATATTTAGCTATGCAGACGGGCTTTATTACAGTTATTCTCTTTTATTTCTGTTGAACTTCTCAAATGTTTTTTCAGCACTGATGAGCTGGCAGAGGAGTTACACCACATCGCCTTCCATTTTGTTTTTTAATAAAAAATAACTTTCTTTTAAGCCCCACAAGACTCAAAAAGTTCTAAAAAAAACCACCACTATACTATATCAAAGTCTTTCGAAGTGTTGAGATAGTCCCTTCTTTAGCACATGTAGAAATGACAGGGCTTTAAGTCAAAATGAATAACTCTGCAAGCTACAAGCAAACACTACAGTATTTGGTAGCTGTGTCGTGATCTTGAAATTTTGGTGGTCGGGGAGTAGTGTGAAATTCAGGGGGTTATGGTCTGAACATATGTCCGACAGAAGCTGCACTATGGTTGCACCTCAGACAGCCTGTGTCTGGGATGGAAAAGAGTCTGACAAGCCTGTCTCCTGAGTGGAGAAGACTCTGAGGTACTTTAAATTCAATCACAGTGATGGAATGTTGATATGAGTAACTGCAGCTATCAGAAATGTAGTAAAGTAGAAGTATATAGCTTTATGAAACAAAAGTGGTCAAATCCATACAAATACCCCATTTTTGTACCGAAGTAGATGTTTTAGTTAATCTCCACCACCGTACATAACTGGTAATACATAAGTCAGGTACTGATATATACAAGATAGATCTCCACGAGTTGATTCATAGGCCCAAATATGGACTCATTCGTACGAAAGGTTGAGAAACTGGCCCGAACCTCGGACCCCTGAGCGGGAAGAGGTATTCACTTATTGAATATAGCAGAGAGAAGGCAAATAGTCGGAAAATGGAATTGACTTTATGGGTTATGCCCTCCCTGATGTCCGATTGGAAGGAATTCAAAAACCCAATTTATTTTCATAATGTATTGTACTACGATGGTATATTACGTCCATGTTGATAAAAAATATTTTTTAAATGTAATTACGAGATTTAATTCGTGATATTGAGAGAAAAAGTTGTAATATTACGAGAAAATGTAATTTTACAAGAAAAAAGGTATAATTCTACAAGAATAAAGTCATAATTTTGAGAGAATAAGTCTGAATCCTATGTTTTTTTTAAGGTGTAATAAACATGGAGCATCATGTCAAGCTTGTTTCAATAATTATACGAGTTTGACAAATCAGTAAATACTGAATCTTTTGACACATTAACACAACATGATCATAAGTATCAGAACTTTGAAAACGCTGAATAAAAAAACTGGAAGTGTTGAATAGAAAGAAGTAGACAGTCTTGGCACAACACCTAAGACAATAGATGACAAAAGCCCATATTACAAAACTTCCCTCTCTCCAGTCTTAAAGTTACAACATTATTCTTGTGAAGTTATGACTTTATTCTCACAAAAATGCAGCTTTGTTCTTGTGAGAACTACAACTTTTTTTGTTGTAAAATTTTGACTCATAATTTTAGATTTTTACCCTTTTCAGAGGTAGCCCTAGTACTCCTTTGTGACACACAGTATACTCTACACTCTGTAGTTAGAGAAAGATTTCTACAAAACCTTTGCCAATCCATCGTATCACTCTGCAAACAACATGACTGCATTGCATAAACATCGCCAAATGTCATTTGATTGCCTGCTGCTCCTATGATGTCATCGTATGACAGTAAATCAAACCATGACGGCTTCTTGTATTGGACACTCGGCTGCAGCTGAAGCCACTCTACATCAGAGGTCACAGTGGCATCAGAGTGTTTGTTTTAGATAGCAGCACCTCGTACAGGACACTGATCCATAAATATAGTTGCATCGCTGATGACTCACAAGGGACATAAAACAGGTGCGTAGTATCCGCTGCGAGATGATTGTTAGACTGAGGAAAGTAAACAGTTCGTCACTAAAGGACTGATAGAGGTTTAATACTTAACATAAATACTTCATAAAATACATAAATAGTCAGGGAATATATACCTGCAGTAGGTGTCTGGTACATAGAAAGTCGTTGGCAGTTGGTCTTGAATAACTAATGGGGGAGGGTCTGAGTCATTAGGGACAAAGAAGCCTTTGTCAGCGGGGGCATCATGTGAGTCGTTGGCATCATGTGATTCGAGGTGTGGACTGAGGTGAAACCATATACGGAGACATGTTAAAACTGCATTGAATGTGAATGATAGGTGATGCTGAGACCACCACCCCTCTATAGATAGGGCGGCTCCAGTTTGATGGAAGTCTTCCTTAACTCCTTTCTCAAACCATCTATCTTCTCTGTCCAAAATGTGACCGTTATGGTCCTCAAAAGAGTATCATTTGATGCTCCCTGACTCCCAGTTAGAACTAAAGAAGCCTCTTGGTTGAGAAATGAAAAGTCTCCAAGCCCAAACAGAAGTCCAGTTGCTTTGGATTAAGCCCACATGGATGAATGAGGATCTACACAGACATAGCAGCTCAAATTAAGGCAAATAACACAAAATACATGAAATAATATAATTTCCTTTTCCCATGAGAGGCAGAGGATGCAATATAGTTTTCATTGTTCTGTGTTGAAGGAGCAGTGTGTAATATTTCGTAAATTTCGATGAAGTTCCAGGTTGCAATTTAAATTTCACATAAACTCAACTCGTAATCTGCGGTGGCCTAGAAGATGTCATCATCTACAACCGCAAAGAGTATCCTGTTTTGACAAATGGAGGGTTATACTTACCTTTTAGCACAATAAACAACCTAAGTGTGAAACATCAACGGGAAAGACGGAAAAATACAGAAACCTGATTCAAGAAACCAGCATTCAATACGGCGAGCAAAGGATTGCCTCAGGGTGGTGAAGTGATTTCTAACCGGGTTCTCGGTCCGAGGCACTGGGAAGCAGCAAGGTGGGGGCAGGGACCGAGGTGGTGTACAGTTCCGTCCACCAAACTTTTCCAAGTTCCAGAGCCGGTCATGTTGCACCGTCATGAAGGAAATGCAACTGGCAGAGAATAAATATGCAAAAGGAGAATTAAAGAGGAATGTATTCATTGTCTTCTTCCTCACTGGTTGTTGGGGGTGAAACATTTCTTTGTCTTTTTGCCTTACTTCTTCATCCTATGAAAAGCTAAAATCCCCCTGTAGAGCTACAGTTCATTTTGTCCAATCAGGCTTCTGCTGCACATGGCAGACTCCATGGAAGCAAAAACTATTTTCATTTTAAGCTGATTATACTATGACAAAATAAAAATTTTTAAAGTTATACTCCATTTATTCATAGATATCCCTACATTTTAGTTACTGCACTTTCAAATGTTGCTGCCATCATTTCTGTTCAGTGCACTGCAGCAACACCACAATGACAAAATGCATGCAGGAGGCAAGGTATTATATTTTGTATACTACATTGTAGTAAATTGTATACTGTACATAGAGCACACACTTTTTGGTATTCGTTAAATAAAATAACTCAGATGATCCGAGATGATCATTTTATATTCTTGTTAATTTAGTTAGGTGAATTTTGTTGGTCAAAATAAAGGCACTGCAAAAAATAGCCATACAACAACAAAGTCATTCATTCTTAAATATAATCAAATTCCTTTTCAGTGGAATAAGACAATATTGCTTGGCTAGAATTCCTTAAACACTGACAAACCTTTAAACTTAACAATTCTCAATTTTTTTTGCTGTATTTAGAATACTGTTACCATTGATTGATTATTTTACATAAAATTGAGAACAAATTAGATAATCCACAAATAAATCTTCAAAACCCTAAATCCTCCCTTATGGTTTAATAAAAACAAAATAAGCCCTTGTCCATTTTTAAAATCAATATATTCTGTAGTTCTTGTCAGGTAGCACAATCAGTAATCCACAGGGAGGAAAACCCTGAGTGATGTAAATGTGAGTGGAACGAGAAGCAGCTCCAAAAACAGAGTCAAATCCTTGCAGAGCCTCTGAGTATTACCATTTATGCAAATGAGATATAGTGAACAGGACCAGCATTAAAGAAAATAACTGCTAGATAATTTACAGTGTTGAGTTTCCAGGAAAAAAGCTACAGGCAGCAGAGTAAAAGAATTGTTTGGACAAGTTCTATCCTCATCATGAATGAGATTTTCCAGGGGTCCAGCAGTGATAAAAGAGAGAAGGGGGAGCTGAATGTTCCAGGAAGAAGTGGGATAAAGACAGCAGACAATCCCAGCTAATGTTGTCATTCATTCCCAATTGATTTCCTCAGCGGGGAGAAAGATTTCCACTCAGGTCTGACGCCAGAACTGACTGTTAAAATGTCCAGGCCTACAGCAAACAGTCATCATGTGGACAGGCATCAGTGGGAGACAGAAACATTAATAGCACAAGGCTCGCTTGTACACAGAGGAGGAAAATATCCAGGATTTCATTAAAAGGTCCAAGTCTGGCACCAAATTTATTATATCGGTCCTGCTTTTAAGTTCCTGGACTGTGCTATGACATCCACATATTGAGTTAATTCTTCCCAACATACCCTTAAACAGTAAAAGTAACAACCCTTATGCAGACCACATCTATAGTGTGTTATGGACGTAGTCATGATTTATGATGCATTCATAGTGCTTTATAAGTACACTCTTCCCAAATGCTGACATTTTCTCTTTGTTTTGTAAAAAAGAAAAACAGAAGGTGAAATGTGACTAGATATTTAAATTTTATACAACTACACACAGACAAGATCTTTCTTTTTAGCGTTACCAAATACTGTGTTATGCATCACACACTACATTACGTTATGTACTATTATTATCTGGAATTCAACGCGTCCTGGTCTGGGTTAGCATTGAAAGTGTGGAGGACTGTAGGACTGTAGCTCACTACTCCGTCGCCGCTCAGTTCTTCTGCAGAGTTCAACTCCTCTGCACTCTACAGACCTCACTAGTTATTTTCCCAACGCCTCAACTCTGCTTCTCACGCGGCACATGGAGCCCCAAAGTCAACGCTACCACAAGGCGGAACAAATACTACTGTACTCTTACATGTGAGCTATGATGTATTATTTCACAGAATAATACATTTTATGAATATATCCTTCCAAAGGAAATCCTCACTTGACATGCTACTGGATAGCATTATTTTCACACTTGAAGGCCACCATAGATTCTTGGGGGGCGGTGGGAGAGCTTTCTATAGCACGATCTGGAACCTGACCACTAGAGCCACTGTATTTTATGCGCTAAATCTTTAAACTAGGCCTACGCCGTCACCGCACAGCAAGTGTATATCCCCGAGAAGCCCCAAGTCCCTTGTGTAAGCAATGCACCTGATTGTACTCAAATTGAATGTAAAGTTATGGCCTAAAAACAGTGTTTTTCATCTAATAAAAAGCTCCCCCTAATGAATAAAATACATTTATATGACAGCTCTCATAGAGTCCTGTCATGTGCACCAAATGTGGATTAAATTGTACGAACGGTTGAAAAACACTAAAGCTCCGCCTAGTGGCATAGAATTTACAATAGACCTAAACCAAATTCAATCCAGTTCTTCTTTGCACTAAGGTCTTTGGTGTTATAGAATTTTGAAATTATCCATGTTAATAATTTTGTGTTATGGCTTCAACAAAGAATTTGCGGGCGGCAAGCGTGGCAATAATCATTCCATATCTCTTTGGGCATATAACTAAGCAACCATTTTTCATAGGTATTGATCACAGTGGTGATCTCAAAATGTAATACTAATAGTTTTAAGGGCAACTAATTGTCTTATGAACAAAAAGACAAACAGCAAGAAACCAAACCATTGGTATAAGGCCATCTTCGAACAAATCCAGTCTTCATTCCCCACTGTGAGTGTGTGCGGGGCAATTAGCTTGTGACCGTGCAGACGGAATGATGTTGAAAACAATGAAACTTTTGGAGCCACGCAACCCAAAGTCACACTGCGATGACTCAGCTATCAAAGCGGCTGGTGGACAGAATTCTTGATCATACCATTTAAAACTTGCTCCAAGTTTCTATTATGTTTGAAGCACAAACAATGCTGCTGCCAGTAGATCGCACCAGCAGGGGAGAAGAAATACTTTGCAAACTTGTTGCAGATGGATGTTTTGTGCCGAAGCCAGGAGCCTTACACCACACCCAGCACTGGTGGAATTTACAGAGCAAACTGATATTCTCCCAATGGTTTCTTCCAATAACTCTACACGGACATAGATTAATTGCTGCAACGCCTGGTTGAGTCTGAAGGCAGGCCGACTATCCTGAGGATCCATTGCATCTGTGTTTTTTTTTTTCATGATACAATCAATTCCTGTTTAAATCATTTTACCATGTTTCACTTATGACACCGTATTTGTAACAAAAGCAAGAACATGCAAGAATCAAAATCTGGCCTACATCTCTGAAACATGCCGGTTCAAAATATCATATGAACCATTTCTAGAGTTTCTTCAGTCTAGACCACTCTTACATCTGTCTTCAACATCAGCGTTGTTGGCCAACTTCCACAATGTGGACAAGTGTTTCTGAGAAATCAGTTCTAGCAAACCTTTCCTACGTAATCGTTTCGACCTCAGTCTTATTGTGTACCAAAGAGTGATTTCAGCTTCCAGAGAAACACCTCACATGACTAGCTCCTTTAAAAAACACTTTATTGTTTAGCCAAGAAATTAAAAGATTGATGGAGAATAAAGATGGGCCCCAGGGTCACTTCAGCTCGCCACTGCTCCTCTGAAGAACAGATACAGTTGGAAGATAATAAAATGTAATTTCATGCTTTGTGATTAATAACATGCATCAATATTTATCTATTTCTGCGAGAAACATTTAAACATGTTACTTCAAAAAGGATTACAGTGGTGAATCGACATATTGTAGACTTTTAAGGTGCAGTGTGTAAAAGTTGGTGACATGCGGTGGTGAAGTTCCAAACTGAAACAGACTTCACATCATCTCACCACTCCACTATCCAAGAATATTGTGGCCTTCAAGTGCAAAAAAGATCTCATCAATATTCTGTCAAGAGTCAACTTTCTTCTAGATATATATATTTAAAAATATTAGTTACTTATTCTGTAAAATATAGGCCATCCCTCATACCGTCAAAGAAGGAAAGCATGAGGAGCCGACTCCTGACCTGAAGCTGGTGAAGTCCAGGCAGTCTATTTGGAGAAATTAACTCAGCAGGCAACAGACCGCTACGCAGTGCTGGAATGATCGCTCTGCCGGGTAGGGAGAACGGAAGGTCTTCAGCCACTGGAAATGGCGAGATATGGGCAGGGACAAGGTCGCTGTAAAGTTTTGTTGCCCGACGAGGTGATCCACCGTAGGTGGACCGACTGGGCCTCACCATTCACCTCTCAACAGTTTCAGGGGTCGGGTCTTCATGGTGGCATGGTTTCACCCACCATTTCTTTATCCTGTGCTAAATAGTAGGTACCATCCTCCATTTATCAAAACAGTTAACCAAGCACAATGTATTTTTCTTCTTCCTCATTGGTTTGTAGAGATGCTTTCTTCATGTTTCTACCACTTTTACCTCTAAACATGAAATGTCCTTTAGAGCTAGTATTCAGTCTGTTCGTTCTGGCAACGGTACAAACATGACAGCACAACATGGAAGCTCCTTGTGGAGATTTTTTATGAACTCGTGTAAAAAAAAATTACTAATAATCAGCTGATTATGCATGAAAACTTAGTTATGAATATAAGATTTTCAGAAAGCCCTACATTTTTATTTATTTATTTATTTATTTTTTACACACTGCGCCTTTAAGCTACTGTGGACTCAAAAGTGTCCATCGACAGATATAGTCGGGGTCATAGGGAATGGTGTTAGTTTTTCTGACACCTTACTTACCATAATTAATTCAAACCCTTTAATTAGATTTACTGCTAAAATACTGTACCTGGGTGTGCGCCCAGGTCTCGGGCTTTCCTGATGCCACAGGTAGAATCACAGCAGGCACAGACCTGGTCCTCACCACTGACTGCCCACCATCCACTGAAACGAAGAGGGAGTTTTCAGAATAGGTCTCTGAAAAATCACTGAGAAGATCTCATTTTATGAATCATGTTATTGTAGCCTACCTGTCATCAATGGAGCAGGCCTTGTTCTCAAGGGTAAAGGCAGAGGAAGCTGGGATGGCCTTCAGCTGGCACGTGATAAAAATCTGCTCAGAGCAGAAGAACGAGCCGTTATCCTGGAGAATTTGACGTGACATCCTGTTAGGTGCTTTTTTTTTGTTTTAAACATACTGTCCCAAGTAGACGAACGCTGACGGCCTCAACCTGAAACCAGAGGTGATCAGATTGAGACTGAGGCATGAATCTGGATCTGGGACTGCCCCGATCACCCAGACACCTGTGAAGGCAGACATTAAACATCAACATCCCAAGCAGAACTTATCCATAGTATCTGTATCCACTGCTTACCCATTGTTCTTTATGAAGTCGCGCCTTGGTTCAAGTGAGGAGGTTGGCCTCGAGGCAGCGACGCAGCTGTCCACCAGCACCCTGAGAGGGGTGTTGCCATACGGCAAGACTGACGCCTGCATGTTTATGATGTCGCCGACAGTGTACCTGTTGGAGGGTCTCTCAGACTCCCAGTCATCTGGAGGAAAGTAGAATGTTTTGCAAAAATAAAAATCACATTTTCTAGTTATTAAAGATGGTTGTTTTTTTCTGATTTCTTTCTTATATAACACACCAGTCATGAGCTGCAGAGAGAAATGCAATCGGCCCTCGGACTCCTCTTCTATGTTGGGCTTCCATGCAGGAGAAAACGGGCTGATGCTCATTGTCTGCCTATTAGAAATAAGACAGTTTCTATACAAACATTTTTTAGGGAAGTGGACAAAGTGGTAGCCAATTCCCTCTTTTACACCATATAGCACAGAAGAACACAAATATCTACTTTGATGTCCTCCATGTTTGAGCTAAAAAATTTTTTAAAACTGCATAGAACCTCATGTGAACAAGAAGAGACAGTTCTTTTGCCTTGAATCCAATCTTAATTGGCATCGCCGTATGTTCAGGGCCTGGATTAAAGCAGGATCTGTAACTGTTTTTTTGTAATGTGTGTGTGTGTGTGTGTCTGTAAGTTCTAGTCAAATTTCTTATAGCCCTTGATATAAAACACTTGTTGATCTAGTAACATGTGAGTGAGATAAAAGGATTAGCTTTTAGGCACTACATCTTGTTCACAAAATTCTTAAAATAGTATTTCCAGCACACTCAAAGACATAATTTATGTTAGTCTTAAAAATCACTTTCTGTACTTTTTAAGCAGCTGATGGTCTTAATCTAAAATAATGTCACTACTAGATAGAAAATGCATTAATCCCCACACGGGAAATATAGGGGCCGATTAAGGAGATGGATTAAAACAAAGAAAAATCTTAGGGAAAATAGAAGAAAAAAATACATGTTTTTGAACATAAGCCTTATTCTGAGACACAGAAATCCCAAATAATGGTGAAGTTAAGGTCAAAATGAGATTGTCCTGCCCATGTGCAAGTTTTCCTTTGTTTAATTTTCACTCAAATAAAAAAATCTTACCAAGAAAATTTTCCCATGTTCTGTGCAAGATTTTTTTCCCCACTTATTACAAACTAACAAAAGCATGTATTTGTAAAAATACAAATCTGGTCCGTTCCGGATCTACAATCACCTTGGGTAGTGGCACTCCAGCTCAAAAGCAGCCCCCGACCTCCTGATGATCTGCCCTCTGCCAGTCACGTTTGGCTTGTAGACCAGAGAGAAGGCATAAATGAAGGAAACTTCCGTCACCTACAGAAAAAGCAGATCTGTATCTTAGGCTCTGACTTATCACCATCAAAACAATGTATTACATCAATGAGTAGATCATACCACTAGCCTGCTGCCACAGCTATGAAGCTCACTCTCAAAGACCAGCACATGCGACATGGTATCCACCTCAATGGCTGCACAACCACCAAGCTTAACCTCCTCTGGTTCTGCAAGCTTTCCGAGGCCCATCAGGTCCTGGCTCATCTCCACTTGAATCCTACTTTCACTACACCTCACAGCAACACGGTTGGTAATCACCGGTCGCCGGAGTTCAAACTTCAAGGGAGGCGTTTTTTCCACTGGATCCTCTTGAAGTTCTGGATACTTCCAGGTGAGAGTTTCAAGCTCTGTTTGGATCAGCTTCTTCTGCAGCCTGCCAGCATGTTGAGAAAGGAGATCTTTCTCAGGTACTGCTGCTGGTTTGGCAAGGATTTGTGCCTCATCTTCCATATAAGCTCTCGCTCTCCTAGTGAGGAACCGAGCATCACGAAGCCTGACACATGCAAGCACAAAGCCAAACAACAGAACCTGTCTGTAGCCCATTTCTGTCAGCAGACACCTTTCTATGCAGTTTGTTCCTCGAGCATGACCTTTAATGTGACCCCTCCTACTTCTGCCTAATTAGACAAGTACCTTCACACATTGGGATCTCACAGCTGCATGACTCCCACTGATTGTTCGGCATGATGCTGCGTTCATGGCACAATGGAAAATAGGAAATGACATACCTCTACTCTGGCAACATTGGATTTGTTTTTGCTTGGAAACAAAAAAAATCTGGTGACGGTAATTATACAATTACTTTAAAGTCAATTTTACTATTATTTATTCACTATTGCAAGTGATATATTTGCATTCTTAATATATAATTGAAACTGACAGTTACAGGTTTTAGTTTTTTGCTTGTTTTTTCTCTTCTGTAAGTGTTTATATTAATCTCTAGTCAACTTAATATGAACATGCACGTAATTGGGCGCATCTGTACATCAGTTGATCATGTGAATGCACTCCCCTGGTATTAAATCTACAAGTGCACAACACAGTGGTTTTAAAAGGGGCTTCAGAAAAATCTAATGATATTTATGTGCTGAAAATTCTTTTTTTTTTCAAGTGACACAGACAAACGTAAACAAAATCGTCATTCAGTTATTACCTTTAGGGGTCTCCACAGCGGCCACCACAGCGTAAAGAAAATAAAAGAAAAAAATAGAAAAGTTTAGTGAAATATAGAATTTGGGTTGTATAGATGTATAT
The DNA here is from genome assembly GCA_009660295.1 of Lophius piscatorius. Taxonomy (NCBI): domain Eukaryota; kingdom Metazoa; phylum Chordata; class Actinopteri; order Lophiiformes; family Lophiidae; genus Lophius; species Lophius piscatorius. The sequence continues at coordinate 29,275 of VRLP01004841.1, read as the reverse complement.
GTAGTGATTTCATTCTATTCTCTTTAACTGCTTCTGTTGAGGGTCACAGTGGGGCTGGAGCCTATTCCAGCAAACATAGGTTGAGAGGTGGGCCGCACCCTAGAAAAAGAGTAAAGAATAGCATTGTTTATCTCTTTACAAACATGCCCGTCAGTGTTGGGACATATTAGGCAGAAAGTGAGAATGTGGACATTTTGTCTTGAAGTTAATATGTTGGAAACTGGATAAATAGGCATTCAAAGGGATCTGAGGGACAACATGGAGATGAATAAACACTGGGTGTTCCCACTCTGCAGTGGTTAGTACCGACCAGAGGAGGCTGGTCCATAGAGACAGAGGAGGAGGGCCCTCCGTTGTTTTTGAGAGGAAAGAGGGAGCTCAAAATATAAAAAGGGTAAATGGTTGAAATAAACAATTGCCAATTCTTATAATACATTCATTCATTATCTACTGCTTATCCTGTTTGGGGTCACAGGGGGCTGGAGCCTATCCCAGCTAACATCGGGCGAGAGGCAGGGTACACCCTGGACAAGTCGCCAGTTCATTGGAGGGCAGACACACAACCACACACACTTATGGGCAATTTTGTGTCACCAATATCACATGTTTTTGGACTGTGGGAGGAAGCCAGAGTTCCCAGAGAGAACCCATGCAGACACAGGGAGAACATGCAAACTCTGCACAGAAAGGCTGGCAGATGTGGATTTGAACCTGATACCTTCTTGCTGTGAGGCAGCAGCGCTAACCACTGCGCCACCGTGCCACCCAATTCTTATTATCGTTAATACAATTATTAATATACCTTCTTTGTAAAAAAATACAAAATTAAAATTGAAATTACGTGACTCTCAAATATAACAAAAACACATACGTTTTATTCAGGCCTTAATCGAAAAAGTTAGCTTGTTAGCTTAGCAGTTAGCTAGGAGCACTGAAAAGCTGACCAGCGAGGATTGATTCGGCGGTTTTTATATTTTTGGGGGTATATTTTGTGTGTGTAGTCAATTGTTTATGAAACGTGCTTATGCTTTGAAACTACAAAATAATGAAACATGCAGGTGATATGTAACTGAAGGAGGCCAGCTCATACTTTGTTTTTTCATTAAAGCAAAAAACACACACAACACACTGTCCAACTCAACTTCCGGCCTATTCCTTCAAAATAAGAGCACTTATCATAAACCGCAAACATTTCCTCGTAAACAGAAAACATAAAATCACTTGGTGCATATGCTGAGGCCAAAACCATAAGAGTTGATCACATGGGTTTGTCAGGGTACAGGTGACAAGAATTTTTAATGATTCAACATCCGTTGTAAAAACATGTATTTGATCATGAATATCATGAATAAATGCCTTGTCTAGTTAAAGAAGCTTTAATTTAATTTCGGGCTTATTAAAAAATATTTATCTGTCTTCCCCAATTTTTAAATGGCTGACGGAGTCTTGGGTGCCAAAGGCTAATAGATGTACATGGAGAGTGAAGGTTAGCCTGTGTTGTCAGATCCCACAGAAAAACTACTCTAGCACAAATTACTGATAAAGTTAATGCTGGTTTTGATAGAAGGGTGTCAGAACAAACTGTGATCACAGAGCCGTTTAGGTTGGGGGGGCTATTAAACTTTAATCACGTCGTTTTAATGTTGTGACTACTCAGTGTATGTGTTTCTGTTTTTGTGTATGTGAGAAGTTTTCTGTGCCTCATTAGAGAAACAGAGAAGGATTTGGAGACGTGGAAAGAATGACACAATAACTGGCATTGTTGGATCGTAGGAATTTATGATGTCATCATGTCAGCGTGAATCTTGTGTCTTTGAGCATGAGGAAGTTGGTTTTCTGCTTTTAGTCATTTGTCTTTGCAAACGGCAGTCTTGCGTAGGACGCCTGAAACAAAAGCACCAATTCAAGGTCAGGGATTGAGCAAATAACTGAAATATTATGCAAACATTTTTCATGGTTCTCTGATTCACTTCATTGTACATATTTTACCACCAACATACATAGATTGTATTTTTCAGCCCAATTTCAACCTCAGTTTTTTGCATTGAATAACTGAAATATTTGAAGTTTACTAGAGATTGCATTGCATAGAACACGGCTGGATCTGCACACGTTGCAGGAACATGCTCCTCTGCAGGACCTTACGTCACATTGTTGTGTTTTTGTGAGCACTATGGTATGTATCGATTGTGATTTCCTGATAATGTCATTAAGGAGTGCATGTTTACGCTTGTGCAACTCCCTCAGATGGGGTATTCACCAAAGCTTTTATTTTATTTGAGGCTAAAGAGAAGAGTTGAGCTTAAACTAGAACATTTGTGTCCCTTGACAGAAATATCCTGGAAAACCAAATATCCTACAGGAAAAAAAATCCTGTGCCCAGGATTGCCTTTTACTCTGAAGAAAAAATCTCTATTTATTCTTGGTCTATTTTTTGAGGTCACCTCAATCTCAAAAAGCACCCTGGGATAAAAGAAATGAGTCAATGAGAGAAAGATTTTTTGAGCTTCATTAATACTTTTCACCTTATGAAAAAAGACTTGTCCAAACTTAGTATCATGATTGTCCACATACATCCATTAGTCTTTCACATTCACTTCAGTACATCGACAAGATGACAGTGATGATTCAAAAGTTTTGATGACATCGAAATTGTTAACGGTAGAGGAAGTTGCGGTGATGTACTTGGCCAATGATGTACGTGTTGTACTGTGAGGCCAAACCTTGTATGATGATTGGTTATCTTAAGTTAAGCTTCACCTGAGTAACATACCCAAAATAAAGTGAAAATAGCACCAAAACTTTCAGACGCATTTTCTTAACCTTGTTGTGTATGGACAGGTAAGACCTAAAGTCATTTATTTTCAGTTACTGTAACATTGTAGCTGGTACTATTGTTTGTTTGAGTTATGTGTGATTTAACAGAAAAAATACCAATAATCATATCCTTGTCTGATTTTTTATATATTTATAAAAAGCTATAAATGAAAACAAACAATCAATGGATTTGTTCAGAAACTTACTACTACATCGAATTTGATAGAAATACGACCAAGTTCAAGTTATTCTGCACAGTTCTGGTGGGGTAGGACAAGGAGGACTCTCCAATTGGCACAGTTGGATAGCCATTGGACGGAAAATGCCAAATCTGCTCAAATCAGGAGCACGATTTGAAATCTTGGCCCCAAGTATGATGAGTTGATGAACCCTTAAGCAGCTGGTGTTATTACCGCAATTGCTACAGGTTGTCCAGTAAGAACAAGAAGGAGGTTGAATGCTCTTTGAATCGAAATTTACTACACACACACACACACACACACTCTCACTGACGTACCAATCATTGGCACCCTTGCTCGTAGCAAGTTACTCCTGAGTGAACATGTCGTCACATCTGACGAGTGGGATGCATTCTGAACAAAAACAAAACAACAACAACAACAATAAAAAAAACAGACATCCAGATGTTTGGAAAACAATGCAACAGAAGAAATGACAGTCAATTATAACAGATGCCGGTTGAAAGAGAATGATAAATAATTGCCAATGGCTATAAAATTATAAAATATGGTCACAACAGAGGAATTTCGGCAGCAATTTTCTACCTATGTCCTCTAGGGAGAGTTATATTCCCATATTACCATATTGACTGGGACATAAACCTTGGATTTTATTAAAATCAAGCTTTGATTTATAACACCCTAACACCCTATAGGCCAGGTCTGACCAGAAATATTATGAACTTTGAGACAAAGCAGTCAAGTTCTTGGCCTGGCTGCTAATTGCACTGGAAAAACTCAAGATCTATATAGTCACTTGAAATAAACAATGCAGACATAACCTCCAACCCTGAAGAAATAAACATATTTAGGCAATATTATGACCAGATTTATACGTCCAAAGCACCAGTTGATAACAAAGATATGGATGAAGATCTAGATAAACAATTAACAGCCCATGAAATAAATAAGGCCATATATTCTCTTCAATCAAATATTGGCCTGGTGATGAAGGCTTATCACAAGAATTTTTTAAGGAATTTAGGGACGGGCTCCTCTCCTTGTGAAGGTCCTGGACTTGCCCACAAAAATCCGAAGTTTGCCCGATTCATTTTCTATAGCGGTCAGTAATGATCAGAGTGCCTCTAGTGACTAGTCACTCTAGTTTAAGAGTCACTCTAGACAACAATTTAAAAAATCTTTAAAAACAAACTATCCAGCTTTAATCCAAAAATTAGAAGAGGCCAACAATATCTTATACAATTTGAATTCCATGAAATTCGTAAATGTTATGGTCATCAAAGAGACTTGGTACCTAAAATGCCTTTATGGCAAAACCTGCTCTTGCCAATGTTATTAACAGTAAGATATTTATACTCTGGCATTAAAAAGGAATAACTCACCTAGAAAACTGTTATAAAGAGAACACATTGATGTATTTTGAGGAGCTAAAGGACACTTGTAAATTTTCACAGGAACATTTCTTTGCTTATCTCCAACTAAGAAATTTCCTGATGGGCAATTTGGGAGATCAAATGTCTTTGCCTGACCTATTCAGTGTTGAACAACTGCTCCATGGTAATCAGGGTCTTTTGAAACTCATATTCAGAGTTTATACGATGCAGATGCAACCGCTATAAGACGCAAATAGAGTCTGATTTATATGATGAATGATAGACAAGAAATGTGGCAAGATCTATGGCAAGATACCTTGTTTACAACTATTTACTTGAGTAAATAAGAAGGTAATTATAGTGAAAGATTCTGAACCTTGAGGTTCAGAATCTTTCACTATAATTACCTTCACCAGCTCTATTTCACTCCTCTTCAGTTTTCAGATGAATCACTATTGAGTGTCCTTCGTCAACTTAACGTTTTTCTTAATGTGTTGTGTTTTGGTTTTTGCAGCGTGTGTGTGTTGTGAAATTTATGAAGATTTCTTCTTTATTTACTGCGTGCATGTGTTGTCAACTTGAGGAAGATGTTTTCATAATTTGCAGCGTGTGCATGTTGTCAAATTGATGGTTGCAGTGCATTTGCCCCTGTCGGCCACCGTAGAAGGAGTTTTAAAATCACAAAAGGTGGACAGCAGCAAAGTTTTCAAACGGTTTTTTTCTTCTTCATAGTGTCCACATTTGACGTCTCTTCCTTGAACTGTGGCCACACTGCCCCCTATGATTTAAGGTGGTACTACTCCGTTTGATCTCTGAAAACATCGGTAAATACAAACAAAGTGAATTCAGAGTATGGACTACAGTACAGATTCTGCCGTTATATGTCTTTGAGATTGAGTAAAAATGTACCTTTTGATAAGGCAATATGGGTCTCGACCCGCTCGTGTCTCCAGACTGCTTGAATGTTGTATCTGTTTGGAAGTTCCAGAAGTGTTTTGAGGACTAAGAAACAACATGCAATATTGTTCCATTCCTTTAAATTTTTCCCATATGGTAGTGTCTTTCGACACTTTTCCACCCAGCCTCGGGAGTTACAGCCTAATTGTTTTTAAATAGTGCCCATAAGGGAGAGAGCGATGGTTTATCGGAGAAAGGAGGGGGAGGGGGAAAAAGCATGACTCTGGCTAAAAGCTCTCGACCAGAATGTAGCCTAGATTTTACACTGATGCTCCAGGGGTTTGGCATCCTGTCCACGAATGATCCATTGAGTCGACGGATCAACATCAGGGATCACCAGGGAAACAAGACAGGAGACTGGAGAAGTCATTCCAGTCAGTGACCACACTGAATCACCACCCTCACAATCACATTTCATGGTAAAATACACACATTTGACGGATGCTTGGAATTATGGAGCTTGTTCATTCATCTTTGACTATATTGTTGACATGCATGAGGCTAATCAGTGCGATAGATCTGCAAATCATAAAGGAATCAAACTCTAATCAAACTGGTCCCAGCAACACATAGAGCAGACAATTTCACATTATAAATGCATGCAAATACATGTAACATTGATGGTAATTTATTTTCAAAGGGCTTTTCATCCAAGATCCAAAAGTATGCATAATTAATGAGCTGCTGGCAATACAATCATGGGATGGAATGGGAGACATGATTAAAATATAGTATCTGACATGGCTTATGTTAAAGCAGACGATTTGCAGAGTGATAATCAGCCCGTGTCTGAGAGGGGATATCATTCCTTCCACTACAGTACTGAATGAGGCTCAGTGCCAGCAGAGTTCAGTCAGGCAGCTGCTGAGCTCAATGATCTTTGGCAGGTGTTATTTTATGCTCAGAGGACAAATGAGTGCATAACTCTGCAAAAGTAAACTTTGAATTGCAGCAACAACGAAACCCGAACTACTGCAGTCAAATTCAAAGGTGTCATCTGAAACCACATGAGTCATCTGCTCATGGAACACATCACAACACAGAGGCAGATCTGGGATTCTTCTCGGTGGCGGCTGGTGGGTTTAAAAACTTGGGGGATTTTAATAACTCAGAAATTAAAGTTTTCTTTAACCACATAATGCAATAATTCAAGATATCAACGATCAAACACATGTTTTTACAACAAATCCTTGTCACCTGTCACCTCACAAATGCATGTCATCAAACCTCACCAAATGCACCAAGTGATTTTATGATTCCTGTTACCAAGTAATTTTGCAGTTTGTGTTGAGTGCTCTTATTTTGAAGGAGTACAGCAGAAGTTGAGTTGGTCAGTATTGTGGGTATTCTGCTTTGATGAGTAAAATAAAATATGAATGACCTCCTACTGTTACACAATAATAGGAAACCCCTTTGTTGTCATGGCAGGGGAAAAAATCTGTATTATGTTATAATGGGATAATGTGAAGTTACTTTTTCACGTTTTTTACATCACAATTCTTAAGTTATAACGTGATGCTGAGTTTTTTTTTCTGGCAGGACAGCAAAACATTTCCTGTCAATATGACCTGTATGTCTTATTATTTTGTACTTTCATGCTCTAAGCGTGTTTCATAAACCCTTGGCTACACACACAAACCCACTCACACACCACAAAAAACACTGTTCCAAATCACTGCAGCATTCAAAGGACTATAAGCTAAGTCTGTCGTTCTCTGCTCTCAACTTCACACAGACTACCTTTCACCTTCCTTGCCTGCGCTGTAGATGCTGCTGTTGAGGAATAATCTGAATTTCAACTATGGATCTTTTTTTGTAAAGAAGCAAAATCATTTTATAAATGATACTGAGATTTGGTGTTGGTTTATTTTAATTACTATTGTTTTTATATATTTTGAACTCCTTTTTGCAACTCCAAAACATCCTCCTATGATCCTTCAAACTCAGAGGCCATGGAGGGGCAAACCATATCTCCATCATTCATAGATATTTCTTTATTCTGTAGTATGTATGTATGTATGAACTACTTGTTGTAACTAAAGTCACAAACAGTGGAATGGGAGCCAGAGATTTTAGGCTGAAGGTTTTGTTTCTTCTATATTTGATGGATTTCTTGTTCCCTGTCTTCTGATCTGCTCCTTGAGTTTTGGATTATTGCATTGATCTTGGACTCTACCTGGATTTTGGATTCTGCTTCTGCCTTCCCATTTTTAGGTTCAGTCAGTTTATTACGATTGCTTTTAAATTTGTGAGACCCTTCCCTCTACGTTCTCTCATTACGCCCACAAGCCAAACCCTCGGCCTCCTGCATGTCTGGGACCAGGTCTGCTACGCATCACATTTAGTTCATGCCGAGGCTGCATCCAGTCCCTCTAGCCGTATTAACTATATCCTGACTCTGCCAGACTTGGCAATTAAGGGGTTACTTCAGCAACAAGTCCTGCCATCTGTTCATCAGGAGAATGTAAATCACCAAGTGAGGTCACCAAGCAAATTCAGACAGAGCTGCAGAGAAATATCCAGGAAACCAAAACTGAGACTCATAGACACACCTTGGTGATATGGTGAGAATCTTCACACCAGTTCTGTGCAGCTGAAAAGTTGAAGATCGATTGTTGAGGGAATTGAATAATGGTGAAGAGCTGCTCTAATTAACTGATGGTGTGACTCAATTTCAAAGTTATTACTCAATGTAGTCAATTATTGACCCTCTTAGGCCAAAGTAGGGAGGATTGTGTTCAACACAGCAAAAAAAATTAATTTCAAATACTTTGCACTGGGGAACAACTAAAAAAACAACTTTTTAATAAAAAATAACATCTTATATTTAATTGTTTTTAAATATTTGAAACTTTTTTAAATTTTAAGAACTTTTTTCAAGAATTTGTGATTTACAGTTTCTGTTAATAAAATACTAATAATAATAATTATTGTTATTATTATCATTATTATTATTGTTTGTTCAGCTTGTTTTTGTTTTTTTTGCACTGGTGCTTAACAGTGTATGACTCACAAGAGTGCAGGAGCCCCGTTGTTCTGATATCTCTGCATGAAAAACAAAATCGCTCTGCTGAACCAATACCTCTAAGATCTGAAGCTGTCGTTCAATCACAGTTCAAGAGAGAGTCTACTTTATAGGGTGTTTCTGTCGACTGTGACCTCCTCCTGTGTTTGATAGCCTCCAGGAAGGAGTAGCACTCTGCTTTGACCTATGGAGGTCAGTAATTGACACAAATGAAGTGCTGTTCACTCTGTCAGAAACGACAGAGTAATTGATGAGTCCACATGGAAAGTTGCCATCATGCCAGGAGGGTTTTGGATTAAAGTACCAATTTGTCAGATTTAGTGGCATCTAATTTCAAGGTGGAAGATTGCAACCACCTTAATACCCCCCACAACGTCCATCTCTGAGACTGTAAGACAACCTACCAAGGCTTCTAAAATGAGAAACATCCTCCCCAGAGTCGTCGGTGTCGTGCTGTCGAGACCAGCTCCTTCACAAAAACACAAGCATTCATAGTTTCAGGTGGTCACCCACTAATAAAAGGTGTAATGGAAACACAAAATAAATGGAAACTTGATTCATGCAAATTTCCCCTCATGGTAATGATACAAGGTTTCGCTGTGTGCAATATCATCTTACAATATCCTCATCAGCTGTGCCGCATCCTTCAGTATGACAACGCCCATCCTTCCTAACACTGTCTTACAAACTGCAGTGAGTAAACAAACAAAGTGATGATGGTGAATTTATATCCGCTCTGGTCGAACATGGACGCGCTGCTCTCAGAGGTTGCTTCCAGTCATGTTCACTAGTAGGCCACTGCTATCAGGCCGTCCCACAGCTGACTGAGGTAATGGTAGCTCTAGTGACAAGCAAGCGGTGGTTACTCTGGTAACATACGTACCCGTTCCCTCTGGAGCCAGCCCTCTGGCCATGTTTTTCAAAGTGTTTCTTTGAAAAAAAAAACTTTTACTGCTAAAAGTTTAAATGTAGTTCAGCACTGGTGCCTCTCATAATATTTATTAGTTAGTGATCATATCAACCCACGGCTGATATCATCATGTGTTGACAGACAGGACACATCCTGGAATGTTGATTGTATCTGACTGATATCAAGTCAACAATCAAATTCTGCTGTGGTCATGTAACATTGTTATGGCCTCCAGGAGCTCAGTATGACTGAAGCCTGTTACAGCTGAGGCAGGGTGCTGACATGGAACCTGTTTCCTGTTGTCGGTTCACGAGCTGCATGTCTGGATATCCACAGACCTATTAAGTAATAAAGCTGTCAGTTTAGAGCTTAGCAGAACATCTCAGAGGGACAGACTGATGTTAGTGGGATGCCTGCTTGAAGCATTCAAAAGGGCTTAAATGCACTTTGCCCAAATTAAAATGGGACTAAGTGAGTCCATTTGTCATAATGGCTTTAACTGTTATTCAGGATGATAAAGTTTTTATAGTAATTTTTTTTCCCCCAACATAAATCAATTATACATAGAAAATAATCTGTAGAACTTTGTTTTTGACATCAATTATATATCTTTACACAGAGTCGGAAGAAAAGGGTTTTAACCGCCGATGATACATAACAAATATGCCTTGTATCAGATGTTTGCAAAAACCAAAATTCAACTAAAAATTTTAATACTGTACTGTAGAGACACCAGCTTTTGGCAGCAGTCCTGAAGGATTTAAGTCCCATCCTCTGAGACAAAGGTCTAACTTCTGTAATATTCCTGGGTCGATGGGTGGCAACTGCAACCAGACCAATTATGATTACACAAAAAAAAAGTTAAATCTATCTCTACTTTGGTTTTACCTGACTGCCAGCACTTCCAGCTTCTTCTGTTTTGTTTTTGCAATGTCCAAAGCCCCTCCTCATTTCTTCTTTGATGGTACTTAATATATATATATATATGGTAGATTTATATATTCTATTTTAATCCCCTCACATCTCCCTTTGTCATTGACTCCCTTATGAGATAGGTCAGTACTTCCTTATTTTCCTTTGAGTGATCAATCACACCCTGTTATTAATTTATGGTTATGTGCATATTCTTTTTAATCATGAATTTACACATTATTTTTTTATCTTTATGTTTACACTTGCTGTGCTGTTCAATGCTTGACTAACTGTGGCTAATGCTAAATCAATCTTGTTGTATTAGCTATTTTATTGAAGAATTGGCCCCATGTGTATGATTGTACGTTGAAGTACATACTTTTTGTTCCTTCAGGTACGTTGTGTTGCACTCTAGGATCCTTCTTCAACCAAGCTTTGGTGGACTTTGAGGTCTGTGATGTAATTTTCCTTTTGGAGTGTCCAATGATGCTGCAGCTTCAACTTTCTCACAGATGGCAAAAGGTTTTCCTCTAGGATGTCCTAATCTATTTCACCCTCTACAGGCTGCAGAGTTCTAGTGGCTGAGGAGGCAGAGTAGCCTTGAGCCACTACTATGCTTCACTGAAGGACAGGCGTTCTTTTCAATGTGTGCTTCAATCTTCCACCTCCGGACACAATGCTGATCCATGGGCATAAAAAATTCCAGTTTGGATTAATCTTATCTCGATGGCTTTGAACGTACTGGAAAATTTTGCTTTAGTGTCTGAAGTGGTGAACATCTTTGAGTTCTGGCACACAGGTCTGATGTAACATTAAGTCTTTAGAGGTAAAGCAAGTCTTTGAATGTTGGCTCAGTGTTTTAACAAAATTTCATTTGTAAAATGCCTCTTTATTTGATTTTTAGATGGCAACGGTCAGTAAATGTATCGTTTTGTACTAAATGTAGTTATTTTATTTATTCTCTTTATAATTGAATAGAAACGCCACTAAATACTTTGTGTGCTGTCATGCGTTCCACACCTCTCTCCCAGATCTTCTCCTCTCTGCTGCCACCTGGTGACCACATGATGGTACAGCTGTAGGGAAACATCTGCTCTGACAGCGCCTGCAGTGACGTGTTGTTGTTTAAAGTATAGTGTATCACATTGTACCACTTATGGACAGCTGCATCCTTTCGAAGAATATTGTAAACAGGTGTGACACAGGATTATGCAGTAAATATATTAAATCATCAGTGAGTGGTATAGTCTCTTAGTAGCTTATTAGGTTTTGGTTTTAAGAGTCATTATCAACTCATTTTAATTTTCTGTGGAATCACTTAATTTTGAAGTGAATTAAAGGATAAGTTCATCAAAATTACTTAACCTTAATTCTTACCTTCCATCCGATTTGATTATTTTGGTGTAAGCTGCAAACCTTTAGGGTTTTGTGTCCTCTTATCAACATAATGGAAGAAGACAGCATTTTGCTTTTAAGAAACACATATGAAGAAAGTGGTAACACTTCTCTGCAGAAATCCAAATTGGTGGACTCGAGATAATCCACCAATTTTGTTGTGAGTAGTTCAATGTGGGATATATTTTTCCTGCATCACCATACAGGAGGAAACATTCATGTACTCATGCCTCGCTGCTCATTTTGCAGTTTGTAGATCATCAATTCCTTTCCTTTTTTCTCATTTTAGTCCCTCCTGTCTGAGATGTGAGAGGAGAGCAGGAAACATGAGGGAAAAGGAGTCAAGGCGAGAGGCCTTTAGTAAAATTATAGGTATTTGCTTCATTAAAGAGATAGACAAATCGATTTTGTAAGAGAATGTCAGGTCATAAGTCTGTGAGTTAAATATAAATGATACCAAAAATAACATTAATTGTGCCAAAGGTGAAACAACTCAAGATAAAGTTAAGGGGGTGAATAGTTTATCACACAACATTTTTACCTTATTAAATAAAATGATTCAAAACTTAAAATTTGTGTTCACTGTTTGTTATTTGAATTTGGTTCGAAGATAGGACACAGTCTTGTGTGAAATGTAGACAAAAAATGCAGTAGAAGAAAAATGAGGGGTTCAATCGCTATTCTCAGCCTTCAGTATCAGACATAAGGCAAGGTTACAAATATATCAGCACTTTCAAATGTCTTACAATTAACAAGAACATCTCTTCCCGTTTATTACAGGTTGAGATCCATTCTTTAATAAAACAATACAAACAGCTCTGTTCTTCGTGTGTGAAGAGATGAAAAGGATAAATGAGGAATTAGTACTTTGACAAAATTGTTTTATAGGTCTAAATGTCAGAACCAGAAACAGCTAAGCACAAAGTTATCATTTCTACATTAAGATTATAATGCAATAAATAGTTTTAAACAAGTGAACGCATAAAACTATCTGAAATATTTCTAGTCATGAAAAAAATAAGCTTATATGGTCTTTGATTTAAGATACTTTACTTTCATCTCAGGCTACAATTTCTGCAGAGGCAATTGAAAATATAGTCTTCAAGTAAATAATTGCAGAAAGAAGAAGTTAACAATGTTTTTATTATGGAACACCAGTGGCAAATACATGGTTATTTTACTGAAGGGAACACTCCGTTGGTAAAATTTGTATTGATACTGCGATTTCCTCAAAATGTTGTTAACCTCCATAATCAGTGAAGGGAGCATTTTATATAAAATAAACACACAGCATATACAGGTTACATCTTTGAAATGCCTGAATGTGACTATTCAAAGTTTTTTCAGGGGTGTCTGCATTTCTTCTTCTTCTTTGGATAAATCCTCTAGGTATAAAACCCTCTCCAGTACCAGCAGGTGCAGTTGAGGCCTGACGCTATGAGCAGGATGACCAGCAGGGTGATAAATAGCCCTAAGCCAATGATGGTGGCCACAATGGCCCAGACCAATGTCCTCTTGGATGTGTCAATCAGAGGTGACTTAAGCACCATCCGCACCCTGCGAGCCCGTCTGCGGTTCTGAGGTGGGTACCGGGACAGGTTGACACCCTCCATCGCAAGAGAGCGGACCAGACACGCTCTTTGGTGACTCAGCTGGTCAAAGGTGTGTTTACCATGGTAGCGGCCCATACCACTGTGACCTGGAGGGGCCACAAACAAGTATGGAGTCACATCTTTGAAATTAAAAACTGTATTTTGATGATGTTTTTCCTCTATGAACATTAGCTGATCAGTATTCAAGCAGTTGGAAGCAAAATGATTCAACTTTCAATGTTTCTGTTTACACCATAATACATGTGCTCTGCATGAAGTCCACCTGGGTCTTACCAACGCCACCAAACGGAAGAGAGTTGAGTGTGTAGTGCATCATCACATCGTTGACCGTCACTCCTCCGCTTGTGGTCTCCTCGATCATCCTTTTTATTTCCTTAGACCAACAGGAAGAGAAAGGAGATTAGGTACTTGGAAAAATAGACCACGTTGAAAGTCTTCTCTCCTGGTGTTTCACCTTCTTATCGGAGCAGAAGATGTAGAGGGCGAGAGGTTTCTCTCTCTCGTTGACAAAACGGATGGCGTCGTCCATGTCACTCACTGTCATAATGGGCAGCAGGGGACCAAAGATCTCCTCCTGCATCATTGTTGAGTGAGGGGGCACATCTTTCACCACTGTAGGGGCTGGATGTACACCATCAGTTTTTATTAAACAAACATAAAGACTTTGAGAAACTCATTCATGACCTCACTGTATCCTCCTACCAATGTAGCACTGTGAGGCGTCACTTTGTCCCCCCACCACAGGAGTGTAGCCCTCCATCAGACCCATGACTCTGTTGAAATGACGCTGGTTGATGATTCGGCCGTAGTCTGGGGAGCATTTGGGATCAGCGCCATAAAATTCCTTGGATGGATCAAAAGGTGTGTTGGTGTGTTTTCAGGAACAGTCAGATTTGAGCTCAGACAGGTTCAAGGGCGGTACCAGTAAAGTTTGTCGGATGCATTCAACCACACGGCCCTGAATGCACGGTTCACACAGGATGTAGTCTGGAGCGATGCAGGTCTGGCCACAGTTGGTAAACTTTCCCCATGTGATTCGACTGCACAAAGACCAAGTATGGATTAGCTATGTACAAAAAGAGGATTATCACAGTCATGGTTCTTGGTTGGTAGGTCAGACAGCGGGTTGGTTCTGTCAGTTGGTTGATCGATGTGTGGGTTGGTTGGTCAGACGTGGGTTGATTGGCGGGTGGGTTTGGTCTGCTGGGTGCTTGGTTAGTTGGTGGGTTGATCTGTCGGTGGTAGGTTGGTCAGTTGGTGGGTTAGTTGGTTGGTAGGTTGATTGATTTGTAGATTGTGGGGTTGGTCGGTCAGTCAGTCAGTTGGTCGAACAGACAGTTCATCTGTAGGTCAGTGGGTCACCTGATTGTTTATTTGGTGGGTAGGCTGTTTCGTAGTTGGGTGGGTCATTCAGTCAGTTGGTGGTCAGTGATGGCTGGTTGATTGTTTGGGCAGACAAGGGTTGGCTTGTTAGACAGTAAGAAAGATTTCATATTAACTCAAAACAGTTCTCCATTAAACTGGTGGAAAGATTGTTCACCGGCCAGAATAGACCCATTAAAGTTTGGTGTGGATCTGGACAAAGAGATGTTTCTAAGAATTTTGTTTTGAGCACTGAACATGACATGTCAGGTTAACATCATACTGAACTGATTTGCATGAAACTATGTGCAGGGACGGGCATGAGCTATTCAAATTTACAGTTTCTCGTTGTGTTAGGAGAATTTTTGATGTACCTTTTGATTTTTGCCTGATTCCTAACTACACCAGCTCAGCCTACAGCATGAAAAATCCATCTGAAAATGAAAAATAATATGCAAAAATATCCCATGTGTCCCCAATAGATCCTTCACCTTACTACTCCATGATCACACGTGGATGAATGCGCTCAATGCTAGTGAATACATGCACAAGTTGAGGCCCCTCGTCTCTGGGTAGAGTGCTTAACCTCATTCAGCACACAGTGCTGCATTCAGAGCGTCAGTCACCATGAGACCACTAGTGATGCAGTGATGACCTCAGAGCTGATGTCATGGTTCTACTTTGATAAGTGGCGTGTTACCGGCAGGCGATTCTGATGTCGCAGTTTTTGTCGATGTAGCATGGACTTTTTCCTCCAAGCTCCAGAGTCACCGGGGTGAGGTGGCGTGCTGCAGCCTCCATCACCAGTTTGCCAACTGTGCTGCTGCCAGTGAAGAAGATGTGGTCGAATCTGAGCCTTAGCAGCTCCTGGGTCTCTGACACTCCACCAGTTACTACTGGGTACAAATCCTGGAAAGAAGCAGTAGAGATCCAACCCAATAACCAATGTTTGAAAATTACTGAAATGTTTGTGATGCGTTCAAGGTAATATTATCAGGAGAGGGCGACACTGCTGATGACTAACTACTCTCACAGTCAGACAGTCATTCATATCAATGCTCTACTGTACAGCGTTGGCCCAAGAACATTCCTCCTTCAATAATAAGCAGCTCTTCAGACCTTGTCCAGATAGCGAGGCAGCAGAGCCTGCAGGAGGAGGGACGAGCACTCGCTGAGCTCAGACGGCTTCACCATAGCTGCGTTGCCTGCAGAGAGTAAACACAGGCTAATGTGAGTGGAATGAGATCATTGTGTGACAGACAGCAGAGTCTAGGAGGCTGAGACCACAGGAGGAGGATGAGGATGCTGTCAAACGGAAGGTCCAACCACGACATCTCTCAGTTTTGTTAGCAAAATTTAGTCATTGTTCTGATCTCTTTACTTCTTTTGTAAGCCCTATAAAATTGCCATGACATAGGAAACTGTTGATGGGGCAAATTTGTGGTTATCATTTGTAGACACAGAGGGTATCCTTGTACAACACATAACATTCAAACTGGAATGGGCATCCCATGTGAAAACAAATACATGTCAAGATTCTGCCTTTCCTTCAGCAAAAAGGAAAGAACATTTATATCATCACCCCCTTCTTCCCTCCACCTAAAAGTTTGTGTACAGTTCCTTTTTTCGTTGCATGGATTAATGAGAGACATAGTTTACTATTGCTCCATTCTTCTTATACTGGCTCCATGCCCCTTCAACAGCAGGTCTCATCAACACTGACTGACAACAAAAAGCGTTAAGTGAAAGAATTATCAGGTGGCTAAATGTGAGTGATGCGGATTTCAGGGATGGTGGACGGATGGAGACGGTCCCTACCAGCAGCAATTGCTCCAATCAGTGGCTGGAGGGTTATGGCCCAGGGGTAGTTCCAGGCCCCGATGATGAGCACAACTCCTAGAGGCTCTGGTTGGATATAAGCTTCATCTGATATGGTGATGATGTTCTTCTCCACTGGCCGCGGAGCTGCCCATGCTGCCAGCTTCTCTATGGCCAGACTGATCTCGTTCTCAATGCCGATCAGCTCCAGGAGCGGAGTGTCGTACTGACTCTGTGAGAAATGCAGCATATTTAAACTACAGCAGACACATATGGTAAGTTTTATAGTTTATGTAAAGGTACATTTCGTCCCAGAATCAAGGACACAGATGTGCACACTAATGGAAAACTTAAGTTGTGCTGATGTGAATAGACCAGAACCTCTATATTTGTATATATATATATACACATCTATAAGTCACTTTATATTCGTCACTTTATATATATTGTGTGTATGTGTGTGTGTGCGTGTGTGTGTGGGTGGGTGCGTGCGGTATATGGGGGGAGGGAGGGAGGGTTGGAGAGAGTATAAATTTATGTAAATGTGAATCTATGGGTGGGTTTTGGGTAGGGAGGGAGGGGGTGTAAAAGCATGTGAATGTTTTTAGGTCTTTTAAATGGAGAAACACCGTAATTTCATTGTATGTGGCACATTCAATGACAATAAAAGCATTCCGATTCTTATTCTGATTCTTTATCGGGGAAATATAAGCAAAGTAACTTCAAGTTCAAATTTGATGAAACCAATATGAATTGCAAGCCTTGAGGACCATTAAAAATCACTTTCAGAGAACTTTATCAAAGCAGTTTTTGAAAAGGTGTGGATAAACCATTACCCTGCTGGGTCAGACTGAACTATAATTCTGTCTCTTATGAAGGTCTTTGAAGATTCAATTGTGTGATTAGGTGCCATAAATTAGATGCCCATCAATTCATTCACATCTAGTGATGTGATATTTAGGAGAAAGTTTAATCCTGGGTATGGAGGAACTCTGTGTTATACTAACAGTCTGAATAATTGTGGACCTGTTTCTGGATGCCACAAGAAGGACGCTGTCTGTCCTTCAAAAAGATCTTTAGGGCTTTATGATAAAATCTGGAAATTCCATATTTCATCAAGCCCCACTTTATCAAGAGGAAGTGAGGCTTCATCTTAATGAAACCCCTTCCTCTGGTGCATGGTACCCAAACTACATTTTAAAAACACCAAAAACAGGGTTTACCTCCTGAAATCCTGACCCAATGATTGACAGACCTTGCTGTTAGCGGTAAACAATAATGGCATCCTCCTTGGCTATTAGCTAGCAAGCTTATTTAGCTTAGTGAACGATCCTGTCAACAGTGAAAAGATACACTTACTCTGTATTTCTTATACTCACATTTCTTGTTGCTTATTCCACAGTGTAGTACCATCTAGTTATATGCATATTATGTATCTTTCAAAAAGGCTGATCCCTCTAAAATTTGGCAACTCACTGCAAAACAATGTAGACATACAAAAAGCACTATGGATCAGATGATGGATGGATTCTTTCTTTTTGGAACTGATGTAACCTGTGAATATTTAGTGTTGTAACATTATTTCTATCATTAATTCAAAGAAAAATCTTCAAAAACAGCCAATCAAAGTTTGATCAAACAGGACATCATCCGCTGCAAGAGGTAAACCCAGCTTTTCTCTTGAACTAAAAGTTTTTAACTTGTAGCAGTGCTAATAAAATACAGCAGCCCTGTTCTGTGCCACTTGTAATTTAGCGAGGTTGGTTTACATGCAGACAACCATCAATAATTTAGTTTACACAAAATGAGCATCTTACAAACTTGACTCAACAGGTGTGATGGCATGGTGGGACAATTTCTGTGTATTTACATGCTCAAGGCATTTAGCTTTGTCCAGCTCTTCATGAGTTCAACAGATGCGAATAAAGTTCAGGCTTTGGTAGTGACCCAAGGAAAATAAATTTGGACAAATATGCAGCTAATCTGTAATTTGTTTATCATATATTAAATTTAAACTCTTAAGACCAAATGTAATGCATAGTAAGTATGTGATCGCTGAATAATATTAAGCAGAATCATCATATAGATTCTTATACTTAAGATCCTTCGCAGAAGAGGGGAAGTCAATAAAACTGAAAACAGGAGTGGTCCTAGACTTCTTCCTTGAGGTACACCTCATACTAAATTACTACAATTTCAAACAAGAGTTGGGAACAAGCGTGCCTCCACTCACCCTGTTGATGTCCTGTTTAAGCGCAGTGGAGATCTCGGTCTCTTTCTCAGTGATCATCCTCTGCATGGCGTGAAGTTGCTGCAGTCGGAACTCTAGAGGCCGACTCCTGCCACTCAGGAAAGCCTCCTTGGCCCGCTGTAGCGCCTGCCTTTCCATGGAGGCAGCTTGGAGAGCAAACAATGAGGCTTCAAATGGGCTGAAATGTCACAATGAAATATCAAAATGCCCGGTGCAGTAGATATATCTTATATCCTCTATTTCTACCCGAACTAATAGGCATTCTTTTTTTAGCCTCTTAAATGTGGCTCCCAATATGTTTCAGGGCAGAATTTAAGATATTACTGATTGCCTTTAAAACACTGCATGGCACTTCTACCACCTATATCTCTGAACTTTAAACCGTACGCACCAGCTTGGACCTTGTGGGACTCCAGCAGATGTCTTTTATCTGTTTCAGGAGCTCGGCTAAGGACTCAAGGGGACAGAGCGTTTGCAATCAGGACCCCCACAGAATGGAATGATCTGCCAGAGGAGATATGGTGTACTAACATTGTATTGGGGTTTTTTTGCTGCCGTTGTGAAGCACTTTGTAACAAGGTTTTATAAAGCACTCTATAAACTAAGATTATTATCAGTATTTTTATTATTATTTTAGAGAAACACTTAAGCCCTATATGACACTGTATTACAGTTTCTTATGATTTGGGCCACTCCGGAGGAGACTTGATAAGACTTTGATCCCCAAGGAGAAATCATTGTGTTTTGGCAGTATACAGCCAGAACAAGTGCACAAAATACAGAAGTACAGTGTAGTACAGTTGAGGTGGAGAAGGATTATAGTCTGGAGTAGTAAACTTTGATGACTGCAGGGAGAAATGACCTCTGAATTCTGACTTGTGTAATTCATATCCAATCTGACCTTTAAGTCAGAATTGGAGAAAAATTCAAGATAAATATAAATTTTACAATTTTTTTTCTTAAATTTACAGGAGAGGATTACGACCATATCTTTATATTATTATATCTCTCATGTGTTCACTATGTTGATCACAGGGTACATGGCTGCAAAAAATAATTCAAAAGAAATACATTATCGAAAAAAAAAGTTTTAGGCACACTGCTTTCATGGATTCCAATGATGCATATTTTAGTCACTTTAATTATTTTTTGCTACTTTTTCTGGGAAACGTTTCTGTATGTGCTAGGGGAGACAACTTTTAGGATTCAAAAAAAGTCTTGCAGGTGAGCATCACTGAGGTTGTTTACACTGTGCCAGTCATCAAGACTTGATTTTAGGAGTCTTGGGGATTGGCTCCCAAAATGTGTTATTTAAAAAGTTAAGGCTTTCAAAATAGACTGTAAATGTAGCTGCTTCTTAGAGGTCATGCAGGAGTGTCCTCCTTGTTTCACAGCTGGAATAACGATCCATCATTTGGTGGAATGGTTCAACGCTACATCTGATAAAAGCATCAGTAATCTGTAGATGGAATTTAAAATAAACTCTTAGATATCGAAATTATAGGAAGCCGCTGCAGGTTTCACTTTAACAGTGAAGTTGACACAAAGTCAAATAGATGCATTGATTAGTAAACTTCCCTCGTGCGGTCATTTGATAGCTTAATTCGAAAATAAACAGTAAATAAAAATTGAGCTTACCTCTGCTCAGGTCGAACACATCCAGTGGATTCTGTATTCAAATGACGTTCGAATAAACCTCCGATGATCTGATCTGATAGGAGGGCGGGACAGATGTGTACTGGCCGGGAGAGAAGCTGCTCCAGGATCAGTTTACTTCATTCTGCCCGCCTCGGACATGAGACCCTTAATATCATCTGATACCCCCACCCTATAACCCTCCCACGCCGCTCACGCATATTATGCTCTAAAGCGCAGCTCTCCTGCTTTTATAACCTGAGCTAATATTTGACTCATGGAGGTCAATGTATAAAACAACACGAGTTTATGTCGATGCCATAAATGATAACTCTGGATTTCTGCGTACCACATGCGACTGTAAAAATATTCATCATATTTGTGCGCAAGAATGATTTGTTTGTTTTAAATCACAAGAAGTGTAAAAGTGGCATGACGAAAAGCGAAAATTATTTACATAAAACAAATCATTTAAAATTAGTTTCTAGTTATATAAACCATTAAATGATTGATACCCAACCTTATAAGCAAAGATTATATGTTTCAGAAAGAAAAAAACTCAAGACTTATGAGGACACTTTGTAATCATTTCTGATGTAAAACATTAACAATGACACCATCTCACCATGTAACAGATACAATATCAAACATATTTTGAATTTAAGATAACTGGAAGCAGATGATATGTAGTAGTGATTTAATCCAAATTGCACAGGTTGATGTAAGGGGATTAGTTTCTGCTCCTCATCTTCGTCGCAGGAACCTCTGAAACAGAAACCCCACAGAGTCAGAGCAGAGACACAGGCTGTTTGAAACTCAGACACAACACAGAGGTTAACTGTTCAGTGTGGCTGTCAACAAAGTGGCTGGGGTGGACCAAAACAAAAGGGGGCATTTAGCAGAGGGGAGTGAAGCATGCTGGGTAATCAAAGGGAGGCTAGCTGAGGGAGCATTGTGTGGTTAGTTTTCCTTGACAACATTACACATTGTTAGCCAGAGACAGAGCCATTGTTGTGAGAAGGCACAGGCATGTAGGAGGGGGAGAATGTGCAGTCGACCACCACTCTATCTGGTTGTATCTTGGGAACCTGAATAAGTCCTTATTTAGAAGGATGCCAACCATCAGCACTCAAATAACCCACTGTTATTCCTAATGTTCTTAAATTAATGTTATGTGAAGCATTACTGTTGTTTGTCATTTCATACCTGTTTTCATTTATAATGGACAGAGACTTAAAATGCAAAAACCATTTGACCCCGACTCCTGATTTCATCTAGTTTTAATCTATTATTTTGTGCATCTCACACTAAACAAATGGCTTTTACCCAGACCGCCTGTTTTTTGTTGGACCAGAGTCCAGCTGTTTGGTTCATTCTTCGTGTTTTGGGTTGCACCAAACTGAAAAGTCCAAAAGTCATTACCAAATAAGTTCTTAGTGAAAGCATCCTTAATTATTATCAAAAGTATTCTAGAAGAGATATGTCATAGAATAACTAACCTCTTTGAGTCCGGTAAAGGACATTGTATTTTTAGAGTGTTGCCACAAAGTAACCAGGCCACATTACAAACAGATCTGAGATTTTAAGAATTAAGTCATAATTTAGGAGAAAATAATAACACTATTCAATAAGGTAAAAGGTTATTTGATAACTAAATCACAAGCACCAACAATCACCAAGACAAAGCTTGGGTGTTTATAAACTTTGTCAAATATTAATACTATTAAGTCCGCCAGTAGCAAAAAATCTGAATGCTCACTTGGTAAGACAGCATGATGATATCTAGGGGACGAAGTTGATGTTAACGCAGCTACAGCTAACACAAGAAATAGCCGGTAAAAGAAAGACAAGGAAGTAAAACACATTTCTAGCCAAAGCATGCAAGATTTAAGGTAACCAATCATAGCCTGTTTTATTGTCATGCACTTCTAGTGATAAATACATTACAGCAACGATAAAGGTACCAAGAGCACAGCTTTAACCGAAATATGTTTGTCTTTGTATGTTTGTTTTTTAAAAGTAAAGAACAAGGTTGGACATGAACTGTCAAATGTGGCCTGTGGTGACAGTAACTGACATCGGAACATCTATCAATGCCAATGTTACCATCTCAGCCCACCAGATCTCTGTAGAATGGCTGTAAAATACATTTCCTATAGCTGTTTATAGCTTGTTACTGTGTTACCATTCCCCTCGAGTCACATAACTTTTCTGAAGCACTGATATCACGCTGTTCTCCAGTGTCTCAGAGTATTTCATGTCGTTGAATTTTCTAGTTTCATTGGCTCCAACGTAACATTACTCTAGTTTTCAGTGATGCACACTCCTAGATAGCTTTCTGGGGGTTTTATACATTACTACATATTCTTCTGCCTTAATGTTATCAAAATATGTTTTAACATAACTGTTTTTTACCTCTGTGGTATGGAATGGAGTGAGTAAGTTCCTTTACCTGTACCACAAATGCGGCTAAACCCATAAACATGGTCAGCATTGCCATGCGCCGCAGCTTGTACACATTAATCTGCTTGAGCAGTAATAGTCGTGCCCAGCCCATCTTTTTGGCCGTGTGAGGTGGGTAACGCATGCTGTTGACTCTTTCCATGTTAAGCTGCTTGATTAGACAGCTGCGCAGGTGACTGAGACGATCAAAGGTGTGGCGGCCGTGGTAACAGCCCATACCGCTTTGACCTGAGCAAGAGTTGGGAGGAGTGTCAGAAATTTAATGTGTTCCTGCTTTATCCTTTCAAAAAAGCAGAGGCTAAAAGACTCACCCACTCCTCCAAAGGGCAAAGCGCTGACAGTATAGTGTACCAGGCAGTCATTGGCCAGCAGAGCACCACTGGAGGTATCAGCTATCATCCTTCGGATCAGCTGCTTGTCAGACATGGAAGGCAAGAAAATCAAATAGAGCTCAGTGGGAGTTATTGCAGACACATGTGAAAGACATGTGTTCTGGGCTGAAGTGTTTACCTTTTTATCATTGGAGAAGACGTAGACAACCAGAGCTTTCTCTCTCTCGTTAATAAAGCGGATGGCCTCATCTACGCCGCTCACTGTGATGATGGGCAACAAAGGCCCAAATATCTCCTCTTTCATTACTTTTGATTCGAAAGTCACATCTTTCAGCACTGTGGGAGCTGCAGCAAAACAGGAAGAAGAGGGTCCAAACTTTAACCACACTGCTTTGCATACAAAAGGGAAAACATGGTACAAACAGCTCTAATTCAGGGTTCGGAAAAATTAGAGATACTAATCAGCCATAAAATTAACACCACATGCCTAATATTTTGTTGGTCCCCCTTTTTGCCGACAAAACAGCCCTTTGATGTCACTGTGTCAGAACACACCTTTCTATCAGAACCTACATGAACTTTTTCATTAAATTGTGCTCTGCTGCAAAAGGGAACAGTAGGTCAGCGGATAGAGCAGCCGTCTCCCAATCGGAAGATAGCCGGTTCAAATCCCACCAGGGTCTACTTGTCGTAGGGTCCTTGAGCAAGACCTTGAGACCGTAGTTCTCCGGGCGCTTCAAAGGGGCCGCTCACTACCCCCTCAGGGATTGATCAAATGCAGAGAAGTAATTTCACTATGTTTTATGGCTGTATGTGATCAATAAAAGGATTTCTTCTTCTTGTACAGTCAGACAAGATGTCGCCTTCTCTCTCCATTAACATCAGTTAGCCTTGAACGGTCATGACAATACGCTGGTTCAATTGTTCCTCTTTAGACAATTTTGCTCGGAACTGACCAGTACAGACCAGGAACACCGAACAAGACCTGCTATTCTGGAAATGCTCCATTGAAAAACTTTTTTTATTCCTATTGCCCATACTATATTTGCAAAATGATAAACATAAGACATTTCAAAAGTACGGAAAAGAGCTGCGGAAACTACATTCTTACCTGGATCCACCTCCAAATGAAATCAACTCAACTCTACCTTTACTAGAGATCCATCCTAACCCAAAATCTAATCAAAATGCATTGAAAGATATTTTCCAGAATAACAACAAATTTGATCACATAAACCTCCTCCAACTCTAAATAGCAATGGTCAAAAAGAATGACCACAAACTTAAGTTATCAAAGTATACCAAACCGGATGTTATCATCCTTTCGTGCAACTAGGACGGCCTTTATGACCACCTTCCATCATACAAGAAGAATCATGTTAAACCTTCTCAGACTCACCTTTCAAGTTTACAGGTAACTTTTTGTTGGAAGTTTGTTAAGCTGTCAGTGAACACAGCAAACAAAAACAGGGCTTTCGCCAATATAATATACAGTAAAGTCATCAGTTTGCTTTTTGAGCTGACGACTTCCATTACAAAATCAGTTTTCAAACTTTGTGTAAAAATTACTGTATACTGATCTGTCATGTGTGTCTGGCTTCTTAGCTCCAGCTATCATCCCGGGCGCTGGACAGCACACCGTATGTTCTTTTCTCACTCATCTCCCTACACTCTCTGCTGGCTAATGTTGATTTGTTTTCCGGTGTCTTTGCCGTTTGCTCTGAACTATTGCTTGAATTGGCAATTTAAGTACACATAAAACATGCATATATAGACACAGACACCACATACCTATGTAACACTGGGATTCATCACTCTCTCCTCCAACAGCAATCGTGCTCCCCTCCATGAGCGCCATGACCCTCTTAAAGTGCCGCTTGTTAATAATGCGTCCATAGTCTTCAAAAGTTTTTGGATTGTCGGTGTAAAACTCCTGCAAAGCAGAGAATAGCAGCTTAAGCTCTTATGCCATTCAAATATGGGGATTTCTGAACACATACAGAAAATGTCTTGTTTTACAATAGTAGGCCACAACACAAACTTTACATGCAAAGCCTCTGATGCTCTCAGCTGCTGTTCTCTAATGTCCTTCTATCATGGAGATAAGAAACACACTGTGGTCAGCACATGGGTATATGATATAACCGTGTTGTCCAAGTCTTTGCATTTCGACATATTACTTTAGGATTGGGTGGGTTTACTTTTTATTCCAGTGTAGTCCGGCTTTTGCACTATAATCATAAGATTTAAGAACAAATATTATAAGATTTAAGTCCACACGCCTTGATAAGATCGATTTCTCCTTCAGAGGAACATTGTGGGGTATTCAAAAAGGATCCCATGGAACACATTTATGAAATTATTTAAGAATTTCTGCCCCTTGTCTGAGTTCTGCAGTGTCATATATACAGTGTGATAAATCGGGCTATTCAAAAATTTATCAGCTGGAAGGTTTTATTTAACACAGATTTCCCTCTTTCATTTTTTTTTTTACATACAATTCCAAAATACACATTGAAATTGCACTTTTGATTAGCACAATTACATTTTTGCTATATAGATACAACAATAATTGACTTATTTTAACTGTATTAACTTACATCAGTTTTTTCAACATGAGAAAGGGTTAAAGGTTATGCAAGAGGTTTTGGTAAACATTACATTGGCTGTCACCTTCTTTAACAAAAAAAATAAGCTTAAAATTAGGATTTTGGCCTTTAAAAAAAAAGTCAAAGATATAGCTGTTGGTTTGTGACAATTCAAGTCGGACCAACTAATGTGACATTTATCAGGAACACAAGGTGAGAAATTATTCCAAGTAGTAAGAACATGCGCTCAGCGCCAAAAAATGGTCCTTCTATGTGATTATTTGTGATGAACTAGAGTTAAGAGTCTTCAAGAACAAAATCCTGGTGGGCTCCTGTGTGCCTAGTATGTCATATACACCTACAATTTTCTGAAAATACATTTTTGGGGGCTTCTTGGACTCGTCTTCAATGACGGGCCCTGGGTTTCTGGTCTTTAATCATCAGACAACCCCGCCCAGTTTACCCAGTTATCCACGTGGCAGGCTGCTCCATGGATCCCCTCATCCAGATCCATAGCCGCAGTGAGACCTTTTCAACAGCCTCTAGGATGTTTCGGAGGCTCTTCTTAGCTGCAGCCCTTTTGCACCAAGGCGTTTTACTGTCTGCACCAATGAGTCGCCAACAAAGCCCAACACCCGACCTCAACTGGCTCACAGCGGGTTCTCCAGCTATTACTCCTGAGACCAGTTCGAAATATTTGTTTCTTTTATTGGCTTTCACATTGGCTTCTTCAATCCTATCTTCCACTAGAACCAATTGCTGACCTGTTGACGCGGATGTTAACACCACATCTAAGTCGAGCAAAGAGGTTGCTATGTTCTCTGGGAACTTGAGTAGTCTTCTTAGGTCGATTTGGAGCAAACACTTCCTGCATCTGTTTCAATTTAAATGCCCTACAGTGGGCAGAAACCCATAATCTATTCAACGGTTTCATTCTAAAACCAAAATATTTACCAACTTGGAAACTTCCTATAGCTACAGCCATCTTGTTTAATTATTTTTATGTTAAACTTTTAAGAACAACGGTGACATTTGCATGGTTGTTGGTTGAAATAAAAACAATGTGTCATTTGTACATTTCAACACATCCGTTTGTTGTTTCGATTAATTACAAACCAGTTTTGAATTTTTGCACGAGCTCAACCCTAGTGATCACCTCAAACTCCTTGAGGGAACTATCAGATTCTTGTCTTAAAAATAACTGTCATTTAATTTTTGATTCCATACCAACCTTGATGTTCTTCTTGATCTCTTCTACTACTTGGCTCTGGACGGACGGTTCACACAAGACGTAGTCTGGAGCGATGCAGGTCTGGCCACAGTTGACAAACTTCCCCCATGTGATGCGACTGTAGTAGGAGAAAATAAGAATGTCCCTTCTTTCAAGCACATGTTTGATGGTTAAAGCTGTAGTTTTTGTAACGGAAGCCTTTTTGTGCTACATTTTACAGTTGTGTCTGACCGGCATGCTACATCGATGTCACAGTTCTTATCTATGTAGCAGGGACTCTTTCCTCCCAACTCCAGGGTCACTGGCGTGAGATGGCGAGAAGCAGCCTGCATCACCAGTTTACCCACTGTGCTGTTTCCTGTGTAGAAAATGTGGTCAAATCTCTGCTTCAGCAGCTCCTGGGTCTCTGACACTCCACCTGTCACCACTGGATACAGATCCTGCAGAGAGTGTGTCGTGACCATTAAGTACTACTCATCGGTCATTCTGACTTAAGCCTAACCTAAATGACATACCCAAAATAAATTTAAAATTGCTCCAAAACTATAAAAAATAAATAAATAATCTATCCGTTAAATGTATCCTTAATGTTTTCATTGTTAGTAACATTGTACCTGTTACTATGTTTGAGTTATCAGTGACTAATATTTTGCAGCTGATTTCTGTAGATGAAAATGGTTATAACATCATTATATTACAGTAACAACACGAAACAAAACAATCAATGAATTCTCTCTGAATCTCTCTGATCCGTACTGCATCAAATTTGATAGAAACACTGCAAAGTCCAAGTAATTCTAAATAGTGTTTGTGGGATAGGACCAGGAGGACTCTCCATTTGACCAATGTACCCAAAATTGGGCAAAAATGGGATTTTGGCTTCAAAATACCTCCTATACCGTGGGTCGGCAACCCGTGGCTCCAGAGCCGCATGCGGCTCTTTAGCCGCCTGGAGCTTTTTCAAAAATATGAAAAGGGAAAAAGATGGTGTGAATATATTTTTTGTTTTAATATCATTTATTATCCAATGCTGTAAAAATGTGTATAATTAATATTTAATTTCAACATTTCTGTCAACGAAGATTTACGTCATAGCCTGCGACACACATGTCTTTCAGCTCGGCGTAGTGCCAGACAGGTGGCTGTTGCTAACAAAACGGCGGGTGTGTCATGGGCCATGGATCCCAAAGGGAAAAAGAGAAAGATAGCTGAGGAGAACAGAGGATTCCACAGTTCTTGGACCGAATCATTTGCTTTCATTGCCAATGCGGAAGGATTGCCTGCATGTTTGCTTTGTAATGAGAAGTTGTCAAATAACAAAAAGAGTAACGTGGAAAGACATTTCCAGGGGAGGCATGCTACATTTGCAGCCGAGTACCCAGTTGGGAGTGAGAGAAAAAGTGCGATTGCATTACTTCTGGAGAAATTAGAGGAGCGCAAAGATAGATTTAAGAAGTGGATTGCATCTCCAAACTCCACTACTGCTGCTAGTTTTGTTGCAACCCGGGAGATAATAAAGCGTAACTGGAAGATACCGAGTGGCTGGAAAAACTGCAATTTATGGTGGATATGACAAGTCACTTAAACACGCTGAATAAAAGTCCCCAGTGGAAACACTGCACTGCAAATGCTGGAAGCTGTTTTGTCATTCGAGCGCAAGCTGACTATATTCGCCAGAGATGTACAGCGAGGCACGCTCTCTCACTACCCCTCCCTGAGAGAGTTCAAAGAAGCCCATCACGATCACACACTCAACGGTGATTATTTACAAGGTGCGATTGTTGATATGCAAACTGTATTTGGAAGCAGATTTAGCGAGTTCCGAAAGGAAAAAATTACACTTTACACTTTCCCTGTCACACCCCTGGAGATTGACTCGTCCTTGTTGAACACATTCCCAGGAGTAAATCAAGCTGACCTTGAAATGGAAATGGCTGATATAGCTGACAAAGGTTTATGGATGTCCAAATTCAAAAGTCGGACAGCCGAGCTTGAAGACGTCACTCGCCAGAAAGCCCAGCTTGCCCAAAACCACAAATGGAGCGAAATTGAAAGCCTGCCAACACCTGAGAAACTTGTGTTTGAAACATGGAATGCTCTTCCTGACAGTTATAGGAACATGAAGAAATATGCATTTGGAGTATTATCCATCTTTGGATCAACATACCTGTGCGAGCAGATATTCTCAAACATGAACTACATAAAATCCAAATACCGCACCCGCCTCACAGATGAGAGCTTGCAGTCCTGCGTGAAGATTAAAGTTACATCTTACATGCCCGATGTTGAGAAACAGAAGTCACATTAAACGGGTAAGAACACAATCCTGTCATAGGCACATATTTAGTAACAAAGTGGCTGTTTTTATAAAGTGATTTCTGATTTTTGTCAGT
>VRLP01004840.1:0-43802 GCA_009660295.1 Lophius piscatorius | reverse complement strand
AGTACAACACTGGATTCAGGCCGATCGTCTAATCACAATTAATGTTTTTGAAGAATTAAAAGAGTAATTCCCTCTCTTTACCTCACACTCCAGCTCTCTCTCTTTATCATTCTCAAACTGCAGTCAGCAAAATTGTTGTCTATAAGAACAGACACCATGTTTGAGAAGTTGGAAATATATTCTTAACTTCAAACATACCATTACATTATAGAATAATATTATTAACAGGAGGTTCTTTATGAAGGTGAGGCCATTGTGACACTGGTTTGATTTGCTTTTATGTCCCTCTTAGTGTCGGTACCTGGAATGTATTGATTTCCTTGAGTTGTGCTTATTGAATTATCATTTATCAAAACTTGTCACTCATTTTAGTGACACTTAGTCATTAAAAACACTGTTCTGAAATAATATATGGATAGTGTTGTAATGGGTACTTTAATCCTGAAGTTTGCAGACTGAAGTCTTAAAATCAGTCTGCTCAAGTATTCACAAAGCCATTTATTTATTTCTACAATGCTAATAGATTCCAATGTTTCCTAATGCCTCAAAGAAATAAAGACTACTCCAGAATGTTTTGTGGCTCTGAAATAATCTTAATTTACCCCGCCAAATTATTGTGTAAAAACATGAGAAGCATCACATTGTAATTACATACTGATTTAAGTATTTTTATTTTCTGGCAGGAGGGTAACGAGCCTCTGTAGCGACCGGATGTTTCTGTTATCATTGTCTGGTAACGAGTCTCAGCGTTGTTTTGTTCTTTTATACTTGTCTTGTCTCAGTGGTTTCCTTCCAGGTTTGTTCTGGTTTATTCCTGTTTACTGATTTCCTAAAACACATGATTAAACCTCAGGAAATATCGATGGTGAGGACAGGTTACATTAAGTAAGCAATTTTTTAGGAACCTATTTGGCTTGAATTATGGTTCTTGTGGATTGTATTTTACAAGAATTCATTACTTAAAATGTTTTAGCGACTGAATGTGTTTGATGCCGGTTCTCTAACAAATGTGTTACATGTCAATCTGTCATAGTTATAAAAAATTGTGTTTTTATAGCTTAGATTAGACAAAAATACTATTTGTGATACTGCACTGAAGTACACAAGTATACGAGCATTAATGCTGTTTTTTCATGTTTTGTTTGAGTGTTTTTAACTTATTTTCAGGGATTTTCAATTTCATTGAAATGCACAGTGAGGTACTGTTAATATAACATTTCTACTGTAATATATTTTTTTATACAGTAAGTATACTGTAAAATAACAGTGTCATGCTGGTAAATGCCAATTTTTTTACTTTAATACAACATAATTTCTCAACAATTTAGTCCAGATTTAGTGCATATAAATCAACTAAAGGATCTATACTGTAAATATCCTATTTTACTCTAGCAATTCATATTTTACTTAATAAAGGTAGATTTTTCCTATTCTTATTTATTTTTATTTAACCAAAAACACAATTTTCCAGGTATAACTCAGAAACTGCTTTTTAGATCATTTTGAGATTTTATAAGCACATTAGTAAGAGGAAGAACTGTACTGATTTGGGGAAAGGTCCGTTGTATATTTCTAATGCATATTACTCGACTCAAGTAAGTCTATCTTGTATTTATCATATATATTATATATATATATTATATATATATATTATATATATTATATATATAACATTATATATACATTATATATATTATATTATGTAGATTTGTCAAAATGAATGAAAAAAAACCCAGAAAGTAAATCATGGATTTGATCAGCTTGTCCTGAGGCGTCCCTGAATTTCTATTTTTATAGAAATAGCTTTACTTTACTCCAAGATATTAGATATGTGCCTGGACCTCATCCTCAAAATGACACACATCAGTGTGTAAGTGTGAGTGTGTGTGAGAGTGTGTGGGTGTGAGTAAAATGATAGCCCACATGTTGACACATGAGCAAGAGGAGGCAGTTTAGTTCTTGAGGCTTGTTGTGGATGAGGGAGTCAGGGAAAGAGCACAGCGAGGGCACAAAGGCTGTTTGTGTTTCAAAAAGCATTCTGATCTCAGGAATGTACCTTTAGGCCACAGCCGTGAGCTTCCCATTGCAAACAATGCACTAAATCTCAGTTACGGCTGGCTAGCGCAGATGCTGTTGGCACTACTCCAAGGTTGCAACTCGTCAAAAATGATGGATACAGGGAACCCAATACCTTGAGAGTCCCTCCTTTGCTTTCCCTCGAGCACAAAGAATGGAAGGACTGTTGAGTGTTTTAAAAAAAGGTTATTGAATACCAACATCCCTATTGTTTCAAATGTAAGATGAACCACAGGCTGCTATTGATTTATTCATCTTTTTAAATAGTGAAAATCAAGCAATTTACATTATTTTTAGTTCTGAGTCCATATTTGCATATTATTACAAAAGAAAACTATTCGAAAACTACATCAAAAAATATTGCATGCAAAGTGCTTTCAGATGGAAAGAAAAGATGAAATAAGCCAACACTTCAGTCTTTTTCAAACACCGTAGGCTATGCTTCAACCAGATCTTAAGCACTGCATTGTTACTTTGAGGACGCTATTGAGCCAGCTGCAACATTTCAATTAAGGGAAAAACATATCGACATTAAAACAACGCTGCTGGTGTTCGGCGTCCTCCGAGATCATAACAGGACATGTTAAGATCATAACAGTACACGATGTTAAGTAGACTGAAACAAAGACATACATATGTTTCAAACATGACCCAAAGCATTGCCAACATTGTCACGTTATTTATGTTTCACTATTACATTTATGTAAAAATTAACCAGAAAGCTTTATTATTGATTTGTATCTTACAGTTGATCATTTTATGCTTTAATAACATATCCTGTATTACATTTTGTCTGTTCTTAACACATATTTTTATCACGTTAGGAAAATATTGTTTTTTTTTTCATGTAGTTATTCCGACTTATCGGTAAGGTTACTTTTTTTGGCATGTTGTAGAATTACAAAAGAAAAAGTGAAATCTGTGTTCCTGCACCAAAAACAATCAAGCTGATTCATGTTCGTATTAGGGATAAAATGAAAATAAAACCCACATAGCATATTACCTGTTACAGATCTCTGACATGGGGAAGCAGTTCACTAATAATTTCAGGAATGTGTTCCATGTTCTGGTTGATTTGGTCTCATTTATGTCCTTTAAGGACAAATGGGTGTTGTTTCTTAAGGGTTACGTGTTTGTAAAATTGACATGTTGGAAAATCATTCTTATCATCATCATGCTTATTGCATAAGCATCATCAATCATGCTTATTAGAAACAATAAATAAAATGGGACCATTATTACTTGCATCTGAATCCTTATGGTACTAACTGTTTTCACGGGTACCTTTTTGCCGTAAAATCAACAAATCGCCTCTTTCAACTTATTATTAGGCTTTCTATTCGTACTTGACTTTAAACCGCAAAGTATCCGAAGCAGTTCTCTTGATTGTGGTTTTGCCACTTAATAATCCATGATGTACAAGTCAGTCCATGCTCAATGACAATAGATAAACAGTCGCTGGCCCTAAAGGCTAATTTAATCCTCCACTCACGGAAGGATAAGAGTAACCAAATGCACTCTAAGAAATAAAACATCACTTTTAATGAATTATTTCAACCTTTACCACGACACTAGGTTGAATAAATGGGAAAAAGATTCGGAAACCAATTATTACAAAATCCTTGTCACCAAAGCAAATGTCACCAAAACCTTAAGTACTACATCATATAGTATTGGTCAATTAAGTTGTTTGTGATTTATTGAACAGAACTATGTTGTATGTAGTTAACACAGTTGTGTAATTTCAAAACCTTTTACTATTACATTAATATAAGGAAATTCACTTGTTTTCATTGTCAAAGATGTAACTATTTTGTTCTGTCAACACAAAAAGTAATTTAATGCAGACAACATACCGGTTGCATTCACTGATGTTTATATATGGAGATTGTTGCAGACACATCTTTTACATATTTAACTCATGAGCGGTCACAGGACAGTTTCTGTCATAAAGTGTTTTGAGGATTACATCAGCAGCTGAGCGAGCTGAATCCTATCAGAGCGGGTCAGCGGCACTGGGTCTGCCCTGTGCTGTCTGAAAAAGGAAATATCAGGATACAGGAAATGAGTTGGCAGGAACTATACATTTAAATTGCTTCCTCTTTGGGATTTCAGAGAAGTGATAATGGCAAGTGATAAGTTATTTGGAACAGGACCAAACAAGATTAAGGATTAATTTCCTTCCTCATGTCTGCCTTTGAATTTGCCTCTGTTTCATCCATCCTCTTTTAGGGATTAGTGTTGATGCATTCGGTTTGGCAGTGCAGAGTGACACACAAGTGATTACAGCAAGACAAAATTCCCGATAATGGCAGAACTTCATAAATAAATCCTCTATTTTAAAATTTTCTCGATTGCCTTAACTGTCAATGATGAATCAGAGGAAATAACAGGCAATGAAAGTGAATGTCTTCTGTTTTCAAAAGACATTTTGAAAACAGAAAAACAGAAAAAAAAAAATATATGTGTATTTTTTTTATATAAATAAATCTGTGATATGAACCTGAAGCATCAAGTAGAAGGACATTCAAACTTTCATCCCTGTTGTTCTTTAAAGTAACACCACGGAGAAGTCAGAGCCATTCCTGAAAATCCTGCTAAATGAGCAAACTATTAAATGAAGTATTATGCATTTGTATGTTCCTTTAATCAGTAAGATTAAAGCCATCCATCATGTCAAAGAGGCACCTAGCCTGCTGATCCTTTTAGTCAAGTCTAGTGCACTAGAATTTCTAGATCGTCTCATCTACTGATTTGGCCTTTCATCAAATGACAAAACAGAATTTGACAAAACAGTTATCTCTGCATGACCCCGGCAGCAGTCAAACTTTATATCGGTCAGTCAGTTGTTCCCCAATGAAAGAGTTATTACACAACATCGTGTTTTCAATAGGAATCATAAACATCTCTGAGTGTAATTGTATGTTAAAACTGCTTATTGACTGACCAAATGTATTTACGAAGAACCTTCAACTGCAGAATATCAAAACCAATTGAAAGAAACCAATTTGATATTACAACAATACTAACTTCTACTAACATTCCAGGATGAAATGGGCTGGACTACCCTGGAAACACTGATTCAAGGCTTTAAACATATGTCACATGTTATTCTCCAATTTCCATTTGTTTCCCGTATCTGTCCCCAAAATATTTATATAAAGTAGGCCTACACTGGTGTCCCTGACAGCAGTGGTATATCCCAAAAATGCGCCCAAACGCTTGTCTAATACAAGAAATACCCCTGATTGAACTCCTGTACTGTCCTTCCTCAAACTAAGGTGTCTATATCCAGGATATAAAGTTTCAAAATGATCCATAAAATAGTTTTAGTTTTAGTTATGTCAGGGAAACAGTATCTTTCAAAAGAAAAAAAAAACTCCCCGGAGTGAGTAACATTTGAACTACTAGAGTAAAAAATTATATTTACAAGATAGATACAAGAAAACAAGGCCCGAAAACATTTGGAGGTAAAGCTTCCTCTAGTGTTGGAAATATACAAATGACCTTTCCCAAAATCAAACTAGTTCTTCCTCACACTAAGGTCTATAGGTGTAAAATTTGAATATGATCCATGAAACTGTTTTTTGAGTTATCACGTTAACACAAAGGAGTTGCAGGGATGCGGTGGCGGACACGATTACGATTCCATAATGTCCCCTACTTTTAGGGGATACAGTTAAATGTTACTAATTAATAATTTCAAACAGGCCCTATTGACTCAGCCTGTTTCTATGAAGTCAGCAAAATGCTCTGAGATAAGATCCCATAGGGACTTAATAACGAGGATGAATACAGTTGAATCAGAGAAGATTAAATATAAAAAAGATGAATGATTTATGACAACAGAAGATGTGTGATAGTGAGTCTATTAGAATCAGTAGTAGTCAATTTTATTTGTGAAGCCCAAGATCACAAATCACTATTTGCCTTGATGGGCTTTACAATCTGTTCATGAGGCCACATCCTCTGTCCTTAGAACCTTGTTCTGGGTAAGGAAGAAAATCGCCCCAAAAAACCTTTTAACGGGGGGAAAAAGGGAAGAATCCCCAGGAAGAGGCACAAAGGAGGGATCCATCTTCAATACATATGAACATATCGGCATATATACCACAATTATGTATAGACTTGTCTGAACACTTAAGAGATAGCAATTCACCTGCATAGACCTGCAACTGCAAGGCTCACTGAATTGGATGCTGTGGTTGGGTGACTAAGTGCCTCCACTGAATTAATGAGATCCCCTTCATTTGGCTTCAAACCAAAATGTGCCCACAGCAGTGCTGTGAAGTTTGCCTTAGCCACTAAATGATCCATGATGTTCTCGTAAATAGATGCTTGTTGAAAACTAAAGCACCGGGAGAGATAAACAGTAGGTGACACTTAGGGCTATTTTAATACTTCACTCAAAGCAGGATAAATACAACCATGTCATGTCATTAACAAGTAATTAAACATCAAATGGTGGAAAACAGGTATATCAAATTTGTTTCACCCAGCTGTTTTTATACAGGTGAATGGAAGCCATTCCATGCAAAATAATAGATTTTATTTTGGTGCCTCCATCTGTACACCTTGAAGTCACTCAACAAAAACAACTTTCTAGGATGCCCGCCTCCTCCATTTGATCCATGAAACTGTTGACAGAGGATGATGGTACTCCTATAGTTGTGAGCATCCTACAAAACAGGCTGCACTATAAAGGGTCAAAGCCGGCAGCTGCAGGTTGGTGCTGGTGAAAAAAATAACAGATGGTGCCAAGGGCTTTGATCAACCTACACCTCTATGGTAAAAAAAAAAATGGTGAAAGTTTCACTAGTTGGGTTTACATGAGCAGCCTAGTTCCGATTAGATTCGAAAAACGACGTCTAATCGGAAAGAAAATGCTGCATGTAAACATCCATTTCCGAAAGGAAAGGACCTTTCCGAATTAGATTTCATTCATTTGCAAGGAGGTAGTCTAAGTCCTTTCGGAAAGCCTTTCCGAAAGGACTCTGTTTGAGTTGTATCTGTGCATGCCCAGCGACGTAATGCTAGGCTAAGTTTTTTTCAGCGCCGCAACGCATTTTAAATACGGCGACTTCAAAACAGTACCGGTCTGTATCGGAGAGTAATTTATTCATTGCAACTTTGAAATATTTTAACATCTTTGGACGGTTAGATTGGCGAAAAGTCACTTCTTTGTTATATTGTTCTTCTTGGCGCTTGTTGGCAGTCGGAACCGAGCTCACCGAAACATTATCGTCACCTTATGAACGGAAATGTGGATCATCTGCGCATGTGTGAAAGTGTTCCCGATTAGGTGTGTCGATGCATGTGAACACCGGTGAAAAGATCACCGACATTGCAATTCGGAAGGTTTAATCCGGAAAGGAGAAAAGTGACACCCATCTATTGAGACATCCTGCAATAGATGACCTTTCCCAAAAAACACTCCAGTTCTTCCTCATACTAAGGTCTATATCGGTGCAAAATTTGAAAATTATAGATTTTGAGTTATTATGTTTACACAATGCGGAGGACACAATTACGATTCCATGATATCACTGACTTTTCGTGTATATAAAAATAACCAATCTCTTGAACTAATTCAACCCAGGTGAGCTCTGCAGTATTCATCTCGAAAGATCTGAATGCGTTTCCACACACGCCACGTATCACATAAGCAGCTGTTCCAACATATGCCGCTCAGCCATCAGTCTGTACGAACGGCTGTTCCAGGGGTCTCTCCTATCACTGCGGACGAATATCAGATCACATGGACCAACCACTTAAGAACTAAGCCCCAAAACAGACATCTCCCCATAATCTCCCATAGCTGTTACTCAGCAAGGAAGAAATGATATATAATATAAAAGCCCAACAAAGCAAACATACTCATAATCACTTTGACCACAACTTCCAAACATTCCTGATCTGCCTTCGATGAAAGGCTCAGCTTCGTTATGGGAACTAAAAGAAGACTCACATTGGTCCGGTCTTAAAGCATGTAAACTACCCAAAACCAAAAATTACTGTTGGATATTTTTCAGATTATGTGTCATGATGAAGGTCTTGATAATTTATGATACATATATGAAAAATATATTACATTATTTTGAACACTCGGTTATTTATGTTGTTAGAGAATCATAATGTGTTAGGTGATTTACGAAAATGGGTTCCACAAAAGAAGTATTGTTTAGTTTTGTTGCAATGTGTCATTTATTAATGGCAACAAATAAAATAATCTAAAACTAAATAATCCAAACTGTGGTGTTGATATCAATGGTGAAATGTAGAGAATACAATTTTTTTGCCCATAATATTGTTCTCATAACTCCTGTGCAGTTACACTTGATTGAACTTTTGATTAAAAAGTTCAATCAAGTGTTTGTCAAACACATTCTATTATAGCAACATTTTGTGGTGGTACCTGCTGTCTAGAAGTTGTACATCTGAATACCCATCCCACAACCTCAATAGAGGACTGCATTCGTAAACGGTGGTGTGGTTTTAAAATGATCCAGGATGATTGTCACTTTTTAAGTCTTCTTTCCTTCGGCCATCCAGCTAGTTTCGATTTGTCCAACAATTTTGGCATCCATTTCTTCTGGTTTGGACGGATTTGCTAAACTAACTCTGTTCCCATCCTCTTAAACTACACTACTCAAAAATGATTAGGAAGACTTACATAACACATCCCAGATTTGGATGAATGAAATATTCCAGTTGAAAATCTTTATTGACAGGGTAATTTGTGAGGAACAAAATAACGTAAAAACGATCGATAGAAACCAAAATCTTTTACCCATTGAGGACTGGATCAAGAATCATACTCAAAATTAAAGTTGGGCTGGATGGCAAGCATACAACATCCACAGCTGTCACTCAAAAATCCAGGGTACGGTCCCCATCTCTGCTAAGGTTTAGGGAAACAAACTATATCTTCAACTTGTCACAACTGGATACATAATTAATTTGCTTTGTTTAAGGGAAAATGTGTCACTTTCTTAATATATCCATATATATTCAACACAAATGTTACATATTTAAATCATTTAAATCTACATACACAAAGCCTTTACTGTTTACCTTTGTCCACGTATTCCCATAATCTTAAAAGTACAAACTACAACAACATTGGCCTCATGGGCGCAAAAAAAAAAGCTATACAGACAAAATAGTAATAATGATAATATTATTACTATTAAAGTCAATGCGGCAAATTCTTACAATAAATTTAATAATGCAGCAGTAATTACACACTTAATTTGAGTTCTTATACTCCCTTTATTTGTGATCTGTTTGGTCTCTTCCCTGACTTGCAGGAAATATGTGTCTTTTAGTTGTGACTGTCTGCTTTTTGGTGCAGAGCAGGTAATGAAAGTCTCTTTTTAATGCTATTTTGCCTAAAAATTCCTTCCTGCGGTGGAAAAGAGCAATGCCATGAGAGTGTCACATTGCTTTTCATTGACATTTGATATATTATTATACTTAAAAAAAGAAATTGCCATAACCGCAATGTGATATTCGACCCTCTATTGTGTTAAAAAGCATGAATGATGTAACCCTCTCTGGGTTTTGGATATTCTTGTCTGGCAATAGGTCTGATTTATATTCTTATTATAATGAGGACTCTATATTGGAAATGAATCAAATAAATACAGGCAAACTGAACTTTTCAGCAGCTGCAACATTTACCTACGCAGTCTTAAAGTACACAGTTGATAGAATATGTAAAAAAAAAAAAAAAAGGAAAAAAAGAAAGAACATACAGTAGAACGTACAAGCCATGGCTTTCAAAGCTGTGTTCCAGAACCCCCTGTAGTTTTTGGGCAAGCCTCCAAACCTCGAGTACCAATTTAAGAGATCAGACCCAGAAAAAGCACACATGACTAAGAAAAATGACCTCCACCAGATCTCCCTCAGCCAACCTCTGGCATCACAGCCGGCTATTGAGACGTCAAGTAGTGTGGGAGGGAATGTGAAACCTTAGCATGTTCCTCCATTTGGCACGATCCTGAGACTTCAACACAGTTATGAGGCCACTTCATAGGAGTGTAAACTGTGTATTTAAAAAGCCGTCATTGTGGGACTAACATTGGCCCTGGTGTAGGTTGTTAGAATAACTGAATGACACAATGGTTTCTTTTCTAAATAAACAGATGTGGGTAGGCTCTTAAAACCTTCATTTTTTTTTCTCTTCCTCTCCTCCTCCCCCTCCTCAAACCCATCTGTAAGTGGACTCTCTCACACGCACACACATACACTCTCTCTCTCTTCGTCGTGCACACTCACTGCCTCTCTCCCTCTCTTTTTCCTTCTGTCCACATGTCTAAGAAAGGCAAAGAACCCGTTTGCTCCTGCAGCTGTTCACTACAGACGGGCCTCTATTCTAGCATCCACAGTGAAACTATATTGGTTTTCTGCATAGGCATATTAATTCCATGTCATTCTTATGGTCTTCAAGATCACTGCCCCTCTGCCGTGCCCCAAAGCATCTAAACTCCTCCTCCCAAGCGGCATATGGAGGAAATTATCTCACCACAATCCTGCTGCGACCAGACTCCTACCAAAAGGTAGATTCCTAATCCTCTTGTATCAGAGAAAAATATAATTTAGTACAAGCAGAGATCATTGTGGCTTATTTGTTATAAACAAGTACGACTACCTCTGTAGTTATCAACCAGATATAAGTGTACCAGCCAAGTTGAGGTTTTTATAAGGAAGGAATCCTGTAAGGAATCATTTGCGCTGAGATAACAGAGCACCTCGAATGGCACCAACAATCGGTTCACGCTTGATGACTACTGTGCTTCAAATACGGACGTTGTCGGAAAGGAGCAAGAATTCTAAAACAGGAAAGCATCACACACTTCTATGAGAAAGCAGCACATAAGATCTATATATTCACCACACCTTCAGGACACCAATAATCATCAATTCAATATCTTACTGAATGTTAAGATATACAACCCCCTTTTGCTTCATAGTGTTGAATGAAGGCCAGAAAAGAGTGTTTCCAGAACATTATGACCTTGATTTTTGGCATTACTTTAAACGGCATCATCTTACCCAGTTAAACATTTGTGTGAAATAGTTTGATCTTTTGATGTAGTTGAACTGTGAAAAACCTGCTTTGTAAGCTCACAGCCCCAAAATTTAATCTGTTCATCCTTCAGATCAATTGGACATTTGTACAAAAGTTTGAGCAAAAAAGTTCCTGCAAAGTATTCCAGATTTATTATTTTCACATAAAGGAATCTGAAATCTGAAAACATGCTGCCTCCAGCCCCGGCTGTTGACCTGGTATTTAGACATAGAAACACAAAAATCAATGAAAGTTAAATGTTGGAATTGTTTAAAATACCAATGAATTACTTGTCATGTATTACTCAACAATTTGATATATTGCGATCTCCAATAGAAACCAAAACACCATGGCATTAACAAGTTAACATTAATGTACAACCCAAAAAAGGTGAAACTTCTGATATTGAACAGACTGAGAAGACATTTCCAATGAGACACAGAGCAACCAAAAAAGCAGGACTGAGAGGAGATCAGGACATGAGCCGGTTACCGGTTCTGCTGTGCAGATAAAGCAGCGTGAATGCCTGCTAGCCAAATAAAAAGCACATGTTCTACATAGCCTCAGAGATATATCAATCCTCCATGAACTCTTGACTCTAAGGGGATTACAGTGGATAAGAATGATGTGACCAATCCACATTTGAAAAAACACAAGCTCCATTTTATGAAGCTTTCAGGAAATGTGTTTAAAATACATACATTTGTCAGTTTTTGTGTTATATGATTTTGATAAACCTTTCATAACGTTACTTTTCATTTTTCTAACTTAGCATAGTTTACTGTAGGAGTCCCAAATGTTGACAGGAAATGTAACATTTTCCGTTGTTTCAGCTGTGTGTTATTTTATAACCAAGTGTATGCTATTAAAATGTACAATAAGCATATTTGAAATCATCAACGCAATAAATGTTTGGGTTCTTTAAACAGGTCTGGCCAGTAATCCTATGTCTTATGCCTCATCCATTTTGCCAGATTTGACGTAATGGTCCTTCATTCATAGTAGCAAAAATAATATCAATGTCAGCGAGAAGGAAAAGATTAAAAGAAAAATCTCAGGTCATGACCTGCTGAGCTTCTTAGTTTCTATCTTCGCCTTTGTTTTGTTTTTTACAGCTGATTCTCTGCCTTCACCTCAGCTTCCTTTGCCTTCGAGAAGGTCAGTCGCCTGGACCTCAGGCAATATGGTGCATCAATAGGTGGGTTTACATGGGACGCTTTCCTCCTTTCCGAATGAAACTTTTTCAAATTGCAATCGCGGTTGCCTGTTTACATCACTTGTGATCTTTTCCGACCCGGTGTTTACATGCATCGACTCACCTAATCGGAAAGAGCGTTTTGAGATGCACAGACGATCCACACTCCAGCTCATAAGGTGGCGATAATGCTTGGGTGAATTGGGAGCCGACCGCCAACAAGCGCCCAGAAGTAGAAACGACTAAGAGGGCGTGCGCAAAAGTGACTTATAGCCCATCTAACCGTCCAAATATGTTAAACTCTTTGAAAGTTGCGAAGAGTTCATTACTCTCCGATGTAGACCGGTACTGTTTGAAAGTCGCCATATTTAAAATGCGTCACGGCGCTGTGCATGCGCTTAAAGAACTCCTCCGGAGCGTCACTTCACGACGCTGGGCATGTGCAGATACAACTCACACAGAGAGCTTTCTGAAACTGTTTACATGCAGCGACTGGCTATCCCAAAGAGTTCCTGAAAGGAATAATTTCATGCAAAGGAATGAAATCTCAATCGGAAGGGACCCTTTCTTTCGGAAAGAGTTGTTTAGGTGCAACATTTTCTTTCCGATTAGGCACCTTTTACGAATCTATTCGGATTAAGGCCGTCCATGTAAACCCACCTAATGAAGAAAGCAGATCTAGACGTTTAGATAGACACATTCATGTGTAAAAAAAAGTGGGTTAAAGCACTCCTAAACTTCTGAAATGATTGACGTTAAGTGAAATAAGACATTTTAGTAATCTGGCCTATACATTGATCATCGAGTCATTACTCTGATAACTCCCACAGTTTGATTCACCTCTGTCTTCTTAGACTGATGACTGGTTGAACATCCAGTCATCAGTCCAGCAATCAGAGAAACAAAAAGAACTACATCTCACTATGAATATTTAGAGGGGAGGATAAAATGTAATATTCCTGGCTGACAGTGTTTTTTTTAAATACTTTCACATAGTCTGATTTGTCTGTCACAGTTTGGATTTCCCAATGTTGGGACCTACAGCTTTAAATCAATTCATAAAGACAAGCTTGTCGAAAATTACTGTAAAACGTGGACGCGATAAGGCAAAACCATTACATGACAGTGACTGATTTTACAGGATTCTTGTTGTGCTCTTAGGACTGACTCATATTTCATCTTTCTGCACATCAGGATCGGCTTTCCAACATTTTCTTCCAGAGAAAGACTCTTTATTAAACAAAAGCCATCTTGTTGCTGGTGTTATGCCACAACATACCCCATCAGTGTCTGCTTTCGGCTGATAACAGCCAGACAATAACTCTTGTGGGGCCCCAGATGCTCTTGGGGAGATTCATCACAGCTAAAACCCGGGGTCAACTACAGGTAATCCATCAGTGCGCAGGCGCTGAGCTAATTCAGCACTGTCAGGTAAGGGCAAAATAAGTCCGAGCCACATTATCCTCAGCTCTGTTTACGTCATGGTTACGACTCCATTGATCCATCTCAGGGCTTCCTCCAAGTGTTCATCCTAGAACTGGACCATACCAATGTGTGCTATGTTATAATCTCTAAACAACTGTAAAAATCTAACCATAAAGATTTCTCCATAAGTGTGTGGTATGCACTGGAGTCTAAACACACACACACCTACGCAGACATTCACCATCAACTCCATGCAGGACAAAACTTTGTATAAATGTTGTACGTCTGCGATTAGTTCAACACAAATCACCACAGTCAGAATGACCCCAGTCAGTGACCTCAACAAAAAGGGCCACCCCTAATAAACGTTTTACTAATACAGATTTCTTTAAATAAGACATGACATTTAGTTTAAGGACATCTTGGGATGAGCTGGTAAATCAAAATTGAACTATATTTGTTTAATGTTAGGAAGTTTTGTTTCTCAGAATTTGTCGTACACTTAAAACTTAAAACTTAAAACTTTTTTCCCACTTAACTTTATTTTTCAGAAATGAAATCAGGCTACTCTCTACAATACCTCACATTACTTTACTTATTTTACCTTACCTAACTCTGTCACACTATTTAAAATGAACCTCAGAGGCAGTGCTGTTTATTACAATTAATTACACAGTCATTGTGTGAACTTAAATAAGGCCTCTCAGAGCGTGGTCTTCATTACGCTGATCTTGCATGAAGTCTGTTTAAAAGGGCACCAGTTGGGTTTTGCGCTCCAAAAACTATTGGAATGCAGAGGGTAAAACCAGTGCAAGAATAAATAAATAGATGTTTCAAGCTACTTGTATTTTCACTCAAGGTGTGCACAAGCTATTCCTCCCTGTTTTTCTTGGGGCGGGTGTGCTCTGCTGTTGTGACCAGAGGTTTATGACCTTGCATGCTACCATTATCTGTTACATCACCCTCTTAGCCCCTGGTCACCCTGCAAGCTGGTGGGAACAGGAGTGTGGATGTGCAATGTCTTTCTCAAGAAGCCTTTAATAACCTATGGGTGCAAAAACATTCAGTTCTACCAACCTAACTGCAAATGTGTTAAGAAGTTGTCTCAATTACACCCAACAATTGGAGAGGACATATTCATTTTCTTCAAAGAATGTAAATAAAGATGGATGGTTAGGAATTTCTGTCCAATTTTGGAGGTTTTACAGAAGACTTATGGGGCATCGAAGGATGATGCTTGAGAACCAACTGTAAGAGAGGCCACATCTCAACTCTATTACATACCATATCCATCACCGCGAAAGACACTGAAGCAAAAGGACATTTGGTATAATCATGGTCATTTCCTGGACT
Organism: Lophius piscatorius; assembly: GCA_009660295.1. Classification (NCBI taxonomy): domain Eukaryota; kingdom Metazoa; phylum Chordata; class Actinopteri; order Lophiiformes; family Lophiidae; genus Lophius; species Lophius piscatorius. Next base: position 28,680 of record VRLP01004840.1, on the reverse strand, counting down.
CTTGCTGTCTCTATATACGGAGTCAGGCAGTCTGGGCCTATAGAGAGTGCAAACACATAGCGAACAGACTCATCCATCCAGCAGATCTCTGATCCAGCAGAACAATCTGTTCCTTCTTCTGGCCTTCCCTATCTAGACATACTTTCTGGTGCAAACTGTCCGCCCCGAATGAAGATAAAGGAGAACACCAGGGCCCGATTTATCAGTCAACATTGAGCTATCTGAAAGTCCCATGAGAAGATGGCTGGATAATGTCAACTTGGACCTTTCTCTCCCCCTTACGGAATTCTTTTATCTACCTCCTCCAGATATATTCCTGAGAACACTCAGAGCTCTAATGATAGCCTAGAGGTTCAAAGTTTCTTGCGCCAGGATTAAATAAATAGATCTATGAGAACAACTGTAAGAAAAAAAGGATAGTTTCTATTTATTATAAGATGATATTTGGGACAAAGATATCAGGCTCTCCAAAGCTAGATAAAGTACAAACGATTCTAAACAACTTTCCCCTCTAAATAACTTTGATTTTATAATGTTATTACTCGTGTTTTTCAGTTTGTTATTTCTATATGCCTTAGAAAAGGCGTTGACATCACACTTGTGAACTCATGAGTTATTTATGGGTTTGGTGAGCCCAGCAAGATACTAAAAAAACACATTCAGCAAAAATGTGAAGAAGTCTTTTTTTTATTGATTAACAGTCGTGTTTATGCACTTACAAAAGTAAGTCGGATATTTATTCCTTTTGCTCTGATTTAGTCCCAACAAACTGCCATATAGAATATCCAAATCTTTGACTACAAAATGCTTCTCCGTACCCTTGTTTCTACAAAGTCAGCTCTAAGTCATTTCAGTTTGCAGCACATCACTCTGGCTGTTTTTGCATTCCAAAACTTTTGGCAGGGTAGAAGTCATCCATTCCACATTCATCACAGCTCTGTAGAAGCACCTATCACACTGATGCAATAGTAAAAAGACCACTGCTTGGTCAATATTCTCATTGTTTGATTCAGCATTTCCCAACTCTCCTTAAGTCTTATAAATGCCTAGAGCTCTCTCTAAAACAATGGTTTTCTTCTTTTTCTAAAAAACAATCACATAGAAGAAGACTGACCTAGGGAATGAGGGAGAGAGAGGGAGAGAGAGAGAGAGAGAGAGAGAGAGAGAGAGAGAGAGAGAGAGAGAGAGAGAGAGAGAGAACCATGAATACATATGGACCAGAGGGAAATGTTGCAGTATGTCACCCATCAGATCCAAACCATTAGTTTTGTAGTCATTCCACACCTGGTGAATAAACTGTAAAATAACGCTTCCAGTTTAACGACTGTTGTTTTACTTTGCCTAAACAGCACAGATGCTTTCTTTCTCCTCCCACTGAATGGGTCCGCGCAGCAGTTCTTTGTATCGTTGATATGAAACTACGCTCTCCTGTCTTATCATTAAAGCATTTTCTGGGGTTGAGTAAGCCTCTTTGGAAAGGAGGAAAGACACCAGGGCTCTTCTTTGAACTTGAGATAGCATGGTCTCCACATGTTGTGTGTTAAAGAAGAGGTTTGTGTGTGTGTATGTGCATGCACTTCACATCAAAGTAAATTTAGCCATGAGGATCATTTGGCAGTTAGAATCAGCAGAGTCCACATTCCTTCATGATTTTCCCATCTAGGCACCTTGGTACACAATTAAGAGGAGAGTATTTCAAATTTGCTCAGCTACAGATGTCAACCATCACTTCAGAGAATACTCAATCAGAGAAATGTGCAAAAACATTTACCCATTTTTGCCACATGATTAGGCTATTTCTCTTGATTTCCATGATTGCGCATTTACGTGAAAAAGTCTCAAGAGTGAGACCCTGAAGTCCAAATGATTCCTTCTAATGGCCGGATTTTCCTATCAGGCGCCTCTAAATTCTGTGCTTTGGAGTTTGGGGACAAGTAAGACCTGATTAATACATCCTCCACTTCCCCCAACCCCCACTCTCCTACAAGACAGGAGCAGCTGCACTTCATGACAGATAGGCCATGTCATCTCCAAAATTCCTGCAGTGTTGCCCTGCTCTCAAAGTTTCTGTCAACACTCAATATGACTTTCTAATTTTACAAAAGCTGACACACACATGCCCCCTTACTCATATGTAGAAGCTTAGTCTTATATATACGCACTTTGAAAAAATTGCACAAAAAGTTCCAAAGTCAATAAATCTAAGTAGTATACTGAAGTCGAATTTTGAGGTATTTTTATTCCTATTCAGCTTTACATTTTCCAAAGAAATCCACTACAAAAAAAACAATGGAAATATAAATTTCTTTGCATTCTACCATAAAATCACAAATTTTTTGTTCAAGTATGTTTTTAAACAGTATAAATAGAAATCAGAAAAAAAATTCACAATTAAATGTTGTATTTCATGGAAAGTATTAAACTTAATTAGATCAAGTCAAACCTTTGGTAAAGCACGTTTTCAGAAAACTATTTGACCCTTATTAGATTTTTTTGGCGTTGTATCAAGTTATATAATTCTGCTCCGTCAGGGATCGGTCAAATGCAGATAATTAATTTCACAATTTAGTCCTGTAAGTATTTACTGTGTATAACAATGTGAAACATTAAGCTAGAATTATTATGTTTTTATTTTTATTATTATTAGTAGTCAGAATTGCTAGCAGTAGTACCCATCAAATAGGATTTTCTGAATAGCCATGGTTAATGCCTCCTCCTCTGTGGCCCTTTGATATGTTATGTCCTTCAGGGGTCCATCCTTGGCCCATTACTCTTTGGCATACATATGCTGTCTTTGTTTCATATTATAAAAAAAGGTTAAGTATAGTGGTACACATTTTTTGATCAAAAACAGTGACTCAAATAGGATCAACCCAACAGCTGAGCAGGACATTAAAGGGTTAAAGTACCTTCTGACAAAAAACAACCATTCTAATATTACATAAAGTTTGGAATACAACCTTTATTGAATAAAAGGACCTTCATTGATTTCTTGTACCTGCCACACACACAAATACATGTACACACACAAATACAAAGAAAATAATGAAAAAATCACGGAAAATATAATGTTTCGTAAGAAATCTGGATCACTCAGACAAACTGTGCATACACAAACCAATGCAGGCGCTCCAAGGTCTCACTAAGGCCGCGGAATGAACTGCACAGCCCTCTGGGTAATGGGCCGGGTAGGTGAACGAGAAGGAAACTCAAGGCCTCTTGCCATTCCCGGCAGAGCAACGGGCCATATTCAGCATCAAATGACAAAAGCAGACAGGCAGTATGCACTGATGCATAAAACATGAACCTGAGAAACATAGCACATCTGAGTAAATTATGCATTTTTGAGGAAATTTGATGCTTCAAGAGTTGGTCTTAGTTTGAGTTTTGCAACCATTATAAGTCCACGTCCCAAACCAGAGCTGATATGAATAATTGTTTGGCTGAAAAAGACGTCCCTGCGCAAAATCTGCAACTTGGGAAACAAAAGTAAACAGACGGCCCACATTCAGACTGTCAGAAGAGAGAATACAACCTGAGGAAAAATTGGGGAAAAACATAATGCATATTATGATATTTACTGAAAGATTAGTTTGTTAAGCAGCGTTAAGTCTAAGACAAACACATTTAGACAAGCATGCAGTCAAACTACTGTGCAGTCCACAAAGATACAGCGGTTCTGTATAAACTCATACAAGGCCAAGAAGTTGTTTTAGTTGAGTCCATATGGGAACCATTTGCAAGGGAACTTCTGGCATCGTTTCCAGGGCCTGGTTTTGATGTTCAGATAGGCAGGCACACATTTCAGTCAACATGAAATCGTTCCAAGATAAATGTGTCGCTGTCATTGTAATAGGGAGGAAAATTCCACACTAAAGTGTGCACACATTTAGGGTACTTTTTTTTCTCCCCACAAGCTCCCACACAGAAATTTTGGAAATTAATAATTTCTAATATTAACATCCAGAAAAATCCAATCAAAAATTCCCTATATATGTCTTGTCCCGATAGTTGAATGTGGTAACCTACTGCAGTTAGTGGGATTACAATTTTTTTTAAGCGAAAAACAACAAAAAAGGGCTCTATTAAGTTACACTGAATGTTTTTCAGGTCTACTTGCACACGCAGATTTAAATTTTTCTTTTTACTTTTCCCTGCTTGGATCAATTTAGTTGTGGGGCCCGTATAGGGAGAGGGTAAGATAGAACAGAGACCAGCCAAATGTTCAACTAGTAATCTCCATTGTCGCATCAGCTTCGAGAGGAGTACCAGTTTTATATACTGGAGGCGAATACGAAACATAGGGAGATAGACGCTTCCCAAAACCGGAGGAGGAAGGAACCTTATGATGAAATAACCTCTGACCTTTAAGACAAGGGGGCAAAAGCATTTTCTGTGGCAGCTCTGATGACTATAGCTTTTGTCATAACTAACAGTCTTTTAGGCCTTTGGCAAAGTTAGCTGCTTTGGAAATGAGGGGCTTGTTTTTCGCCAGCTCCTACGCTTACAATTATGTTAAAGAGCAAAAACATTTCATGGGTATTGGTTGTTATTGTACCAGTGGCTGTTCCCAGAAGCAAACAAAAACACAATGGCATGTAGGGGTCAGCCAAATGTAGCTTTTACACAATCTATCTTTCAGAAAAGAAAAAAAGAAACAGCAAAAAAAATCATACAACTCATCATCTGTGAAATTCTCTCCATTATTGGCTGCTGAGGAGTCTGGAAACTGGTGGTGGTGACTGATGACTCTGCTGAGACTTAATGAATGATGAGGTTGATGGATATGTAACGGGAACGGCAGCATGAAAGAACTAAATGAATGGAGAGGCACGTGTTTAAAAAGACAGCTGCTGAGGATAATCGGATAACCATGAAGGTGTGTCATCATGATACTAGATAGATGGGTCTCACTGAATGAAAATAATTCTATCAATTAATGCCCCAGGCAATGAAGCAGATAATGGAGATTGAGCATATGTGAAAGATGAGATTAATAAAATGGTAAAAGCAGTAACTATGACCCAAGTGTGCAAGGGGAAAGTACTCCTGACTGATCTTCCGACAGATCTTTATTTAATGTAACTATTAACTATTTCCACCTCTGGCCCACTGTGTTGAGTTTGCACGTTGTCCACTATCTGCATGAGTTACTCTGGCTTTTCGTCCCAGTCCAAAAACAAGCAATATAGGTTGAATTGTAACTCTAAATGGCTTTTGGTTTGAATGGTTGTTTGTGTCTATGTATTGACCCTGTAATGAACTCACAATTTGTTCAGGGTTAACCCCACCTCCCACCCAGACCCAGATCCAGAAACCATATGCTGGCATAGTTTGATCTTGCCTCATGTTAAAAATAATCACGCTAATAATAATGGTTTAATTTTGTTATTTTTTCAAACGACAATTAGGCTCATTAGGACAGAGTAGTTGGTCACTCCCTGAAAGTTCATTGGTCAGATCCAAGGCCTCAGTGCTACTAAAGTTTTTATACTATACATGTGAAAGATAAAGAGTTGGCATAACTTTATGGGATTTCCTTTGAAACCCACTTTCAAACATGGGGGTTTGACAGTAATGACCTCACCACGTTGGATATGACGTGATTTCTATAAAAGCAGCTACGAGAGGTTGTTTGTTTTAGTTGGATGGTAAATTATGAGTAAAACAAAGTATGCTTATGTAACATTAACATGCAGACACTGAGGCACCGACACGGAGGATTTGTATCACAATAGCTCACACTTTCACACATCAGCCAATTTTGACAACACTTATAGGAAAGGAAATCTATGTGTAGCTACAGAGGAAGTAGTAAACAAGTGAGGAAAATGTGAGATTGCAGTCATGAAGACATGAGCTTATTCAACCTATCTTTATATATTTATTTACATTTAAATAAATAAAAAAAATATTGTTGTATGTCTATTTATAGGTGTTTACACGTGTTTATGGATACGTATATGTATATAGTGTATGTACTGTGTATGTGTAGATGTGTGTGAATGAGTGTATGTATATATATATGTATGTATGTATGTATGTGTGTGTGTGTATGTGTGTATAATATATACGCACATATATGTATATATCTATATGTGTTTAATATTTCTTAAGTCTGTATGTGCACTTTGCACATTTCATCCTATTTTTTTAAATACTGCCGTCACTATATAAATATTAGAGCTGCTGTAACACTTGAATATCCCTTCGGGGATTAATACAGTTTGTTCTATTCCATTCTATTCTAGCCAGCCACCTGTTTGAAGCTAGTAGAGCCTGAAAGATTGTGATCTGCAGTGTCAATGTGAAAATTTCCAAATCAAACCTAAATTTTTCATTCTTTTTTGAAATGTGCTCTTTTTTTTTTTTTCAACAAACCTGAACGGATGAATCATAAATATATTCAGGTTGAGGCACTGAGGTTTGAGGTACCTGCTAAAATACCACTAACCTTTTAGATTATTTATAATATTTTATTAGAAGGAGCATTCAATCCCATGTTAGGTGTAACAACTTACAAAAAACGTACAAGTTGGCTTTGGAGCAGGGAATTGGAAAATGCTTACAAGTGCAGGTATTAAATATAATTCTACAATTCAAATTTGATAGACTTGAATTAAAGTGTCTGCGTGTAGCCATGGCCTCTTTGTCTTGTGCAACCAACAAGTAAAGAAGCATGCTGTGCCGTCTTCTCCTTTTGCCTCTGGCCCTTTTAACCCACAACTTCAGTTTACCAGCAGCTGCACACCCGCATGGAGCCGCCTCCATGAGAGATCCACTGCCTGCATCCATCAGACAGACAGAGAGATTGAGGATGTGGTCCAGGATGCTGGGAAAGGTTATTTTTCCCATTCAGACAGAGAATCTTTAACCAATACAGAGAGACTCACGTTTACTAAATAACACAATAATAGCCATTCAAAGAATGAGGTTTGTGCAATTTTGGTTTTTGTTATTCTCAACAAACTCCATGACATAAAAAAACAATGTAGTGGCTGTCTCTCTTCTTAGCATCTTCCTGGTACAATTGTTTTATTTTAAAAATGAGCTGATTCATTGCCTATTATCATACAGCCAAAACAGCTATGCATTGTTATTGTTAGCAAATAAAACAGCAATAAGCTGCACATGTGTTGCGTGTGTTGCAAACTATGGATTCATACATTTTTGAGGAGTACATTACATTACATTCAACCAAAATTAGCCTGCACACGGAAAACAGGATGACATTCCAGTCCAGTCCAGTTTCTAATCTAGGTTATTATAAAGTAGTATTGGTCAGAGCAGTATAAAAGAGTTCCAGTTGGGAATTTAGTATTGTGAAAATGAACCACTATGTGATAACAGGCTATAATGACAACCTCTGCAGTTTTCATTCTGTATATCGGCTCATATCTGCGCAGTTACAATTGGAAAAAGTAAATAGTGAATCAGACAGACCCGTTAATCCATCAGATCTCAACCTTGAATAAGTCCTCTGTACGGGCTAAGTAGTCATGTGATTATTTTTGTATGATATTAACAGTGTGTGGCGTAGATTCACCATAATGAAATAATGCATCAGCCCATGCAACAGAGTGATGATGTGCCTTTGATAGTTTTATGGAAATTAATAGGTTTTGGCAGAACATGTACTGGTTTCGGCCTTTTTTTGAAAATAAAAAAAAACGTGTTTTTGTGACTATGCATTTATTATCATCTGCTAGTTTCCCCTCAGAATGGTGAGAATATAGATGAGATTTCTTCACTTATTGTTATTTCACATTCAGAATTTCTTAGTAGGAGTCAAATACTTGAAGTGAAATGGGATACCTTCAACTTCTGGTGGTGACAGCTGGTCAGAGAGAAGAGAGCACTGTGTGTGTGTGTGTGTGTGTGTGTGTGTGTGTGTGTGTGTCTGTGTGTGTGTGTGTGTGTGCGCGCGTGCGTGCGTGCGTGTGTGTGTGTGTAAGCAAGATAGGATGCAGCTGCAGCCAAGCTATATGATGGTAGGGGTTTGGATGCAGATGGGGGCTTCAGAGTGCACTGCAACATGATAGCCATTTTGAAATACCCACATGAAAAAGACAGGCTCCAATAAAATCTCCGGCTGCGTGCCCAGGTTCTTCAACATAGCAACCAAAGAAAATTCTGCAAGTTCCCTGCCCCTGTATATCTTAGTTTTTATCTTATGTTTATTCAAGCTCAGAGAGCCAAATAGCGTCTACTTGCACTTTAAATGTCAGACAGCAGCTCTCACTAGATGCATTCAAAGCCGTCTTAGAAAACTTGGATGCTGGCGACTGAAGATCTCTTGTGTGATTCAGACATCCCCTAAGTGATCCACGATGTTGATGACTTGTGACAAATACAGATGATAAATCTTTATATATATATATATATATATATATATATATATATATATATATATATATACATATGTTTATTTTTATTTTTATTTTTTTTACAATTTATTTCTCAAATCGAATTGTTCTTTGTATTTATATATGTCAGCAATCCTTCATTAAGCATTGTATAAGTTATTTAGATAGTTATTACTGCAGTTTGACATATGAAGAGAGAAGTTGTTCCTGTCTTTCTGTAAAGTAAATCAAGTTTCCTATAGGTGTGTTCGCCTATCATGGAGTGATCCAATACAGGAAATGAATTCAGCTTTGTCCAAAGTTCCATCTTTGAGGTGACTGAACAACTTTGGCATCTGATTGCAGGAAACCTAATATTAGTGCATCCCCATAAAGTGTCTCTCCCAACCCACCCCTTTCTTGGGTTTTGAGCCTATAGCCTCATGCATCGTTCTATGATTACAAATAGAGGAGACTGTTTGATTTGAATCCTCATATTTAGCCATAACTAGGCTATGCCTAATGTTGCAATAGCAATCATTTCTGTTTTTCCTCAGTTTTATTCATGTCTGTCAGTGTCCCCAAAGACAATGGCATGGTATAAATGAAAACAATCAATATATCTTGAAGTGTTTCAAATCAATAAAAGAAATTCTGAGAATGTTAGAACTCATTTAACTTGCTATGCAACTGTAAAGGAAATATAAACATTTCAGACAGACAACTCACGTTATCATTGTTTATTACAATGGAAAAACATGTCATTTGGCATCTAGGCTCTGACCTCATCACTCACCGCAGATAATTTACAGCAAGATTTTTGGGAAGTGATGAGCAAATATCCTAACCCCCCGTTGGAGCCTCTAGGTGGATGCTGGGGTGTTGGCAGAGCTTTAACAAGCAGGTAGCAAATGCTGATCAAAAAAGCAAAAGCAGAGCAGAAGGGGGAGATGGGACATTTTGCAGTTTAAATACACTCCCAAATTTGGAGGGAGTGATTGGTAAATGGTTATGGAGGGGGTGGCATATCATGTCAGAAAACAGAGCAGCTCGAGTTGACTGACTGAACAGGTGTCGCTCTATTTGTACTGATCTGTAAATTTGGTTGAAACTTGTGAATTAATTACAAAAAGAAGTGTTTGATGAGGTCAAAACAACATTTCCTGGGATTATAAAACAATATTTTGAGATAAATTTAAATGAACACATTTTTTGGGCAATAGCGAAAACAGAATTCCTGGCTTTGGGTAATTTATATTCTTTATATTCAAAAATATTTGATACATGATACCCTTTTGGTGAGTGAGTGTGCACCTTATCAAATCTTGCATCCCTTGCTCTATTTATGCAATTTTGTTCAGGTATTAACCAGTTCTTTCTTGGACCCAAAAGTGCAGAACTCAAAACACCCGGAAGCCAGGTAAAAGTAGAACAAAAAGGTTTTAATGAAAAAGGAATCTAATGCAGGAGCAGAGCAGACAGCTGGGCTGATCAGAATCTTCAGAGACCAGACAGGATTATTACAAGAGTGCAGCAGGTTAGTCAGAGGAGCTGGAATGGTGAACTTGGGCGTGAAATACCATATGAGCAAAATCCAAGAAACAGGCTTGTCAAAATACTTGTGATAAAGTCAAAACTTAGTTACCAATAGGATAAACGGACGATCTGACGAAGAATGGAGTGTAGAGTAGGAGGTTTTATGCAGCAGTCTTCAGGTGTGAAGATGAACCAGATTGGAGCCAGGTGTGAAGATGTCATGGTAAGGGGAGTCAGGTGAGGAAAGAGTGACAGGTAGCCAAGCCCTGCTAACAGATGGACTGGGAGAGAAAGACAACACACATAGGGTAGGAGGAAGACAATAGACACAAGGGGGAGAGGAAGATGTACTGCAAGATCCAAACAGTATCCCCCCTCTAATGGGAGCCTCCCGGCAACCCCCCAGGATTTTTAGGATGTTGTCTGTGGAGGTCTCTCCCCATATCAGGGCCCAAGATCTGACTTCGGGGCATCCAGGAGCGTCCCTACGGGCCGTAATCGTGTACTGCCAGATCCTAACTAATTTATGAGGTATTAAGTCAGGATGATGATTTAGACTGAATACATAAAGGATAAAGCGCTGTCGTTAAATGTGAAACCAAAACCTGCTGTTCCTTAAAGGGGGTTACTTCACAATGCATAGAAAGCAGAAACTCACAAGAAAGACATCAGTCCTATGTCAAATAACTCTGCACTTTACTACCTCTAAACTCTGCACTTTACTGCTTCTCATTTGCACTTCTGGTTAAGATTCTAACTGCATTTCATTGTCCCAGTAATTGTACTCAAAACAGTGGAATCTGAATCTGAACCAGTCCCAATTATTTAGTTTGTGGTTTATTTCATACCAGTAAGACCAGTTTTCAGTAGTGGTAAAGTGGTAAACTTTATTTTAAGTATTTAATGTTATCGTTTCAAACTGAACTTTAGAACTGATAACCCCAGATTTAGCTTATATTGTTGAGTTAGCTTGTCTGGAAGTAGAAATATGGCATTGATGATGACTTTCTTCAGTAAATCAAGGTGACACCAATAAGATCAACTGTAGTTCAGTGCATTGGGATATTTACTGTGTAAGTGACTCATCACAATCCCACAAGAGATTTTTACTTGTCATCATTCATTATTGAACTACCAGAACAACCCTTATTTATGGTTGCATGGTGTGGCATTGGGGTTTGGTCAAATCGGCCACAGGCAGCAGGCAACAGCGTTTGTGTGATTCTGTATTGGATTTACAGCCTGAATAAGAGTCCATCATCCAGTTAGCTCCCGAAGTGTAATGAACAAAATCTATTTGAAGTTTACTAGTGATTCATTTGTTAAATGTCAGTTTAAATTTGGTTTAAAAATGTATATACCTGTATTCAATACATAATTGTTTTTAGCCAACCCTTTAAACACAAATATATTATAAGATACTATAGAAACTATATACTGTATGTAACTAGGCCTACTGTCGTCCCCAACAGCAAAGTAGATCCCCTAAAAGTTTACAATCTCCTGTGTTCTAGAAGCAACCCCCTGATTGAACACTCTCCAGATCGTCTGAGCTGATTGATAGTATTATGGACTGCACAAAGTGGCAAAACTCTCCTCTTTTTTTACTTGAGTCTGTCGAGGATGCACCTTTGATACACAATCACCAGTTGTCATTTTACGTTAATCATTTTACCAAGTCATGTGATTAATAATGTAGTGTTATGTGATTTTCAGCATTCTTCAACTTTTCCAGTCTACAAACAACTTTTATTTCGAGACATGTTGCTGGCATAAAACTGAAAAGGGCTTATATTAAAGAAATAACATAGTTGATGAGGTACAAACTTCAATATATTGTTGTTGTGCTGTTTTCAATCAAACAGAATGTCAAAAGGAATTATTGCAATCTGCTATATTAATGTTTTGCAGAGCACTTTCAGAAACAGTGTGATAATTACACATTAATCGACTGAATGTATTGTTCTACATATCAATCTTTTGACAGTTTGAGAAATAAAGTTATTTCTTTTCTGGCAGTAAAATAGATAGGTAGCTCTGAAGGTATAGTATTTGTCCCCAATTCATTAGGTTGGCGGTTTGATGCTGCCCCTTACAGTCTACGTGTCATAGAGTCCTTGACCAAGACGCTGAGCTCCACTCTGCTGCCTGTTTACTTCACATGGGCAGCCCACTACTCCTTGAGGATGGGTCGAATGCAAAAAATGTATATCACAACATTGTCCTGTGTACACCTCTGTAATAAAGTGATAATAAACAGTAAACATTTCCTTATTATTATTAAGAGTAGAAGTATCAATAGTAATAGCAGAATTAGCAGTTAGATATGAAAGTACAATGTGCTCATTGCTTTCTTTGAGTCAAACAAATAAATACCCCTGATTAAGAAATAATTCAGAATACCTTCTCCAATATGTGTTTTTTTGTCTCAATTTTGTCTGATTTAAAAAATAAAGTATCCGTATTCGTTTGTATGGTCAGTGACAATAATTATCAGCCAATTCCAACTCAACAGACATGTAAGATATAGTGTATAATATACACCCTATGGGCAATTGTTTTTCATGGGAAGCTGCATGAAAAATTTAGCAGGGTGTAAAGGGCCAAAGACAAATGTTACAGAGTCAGTTACCTACGTTCTCGTGGGAAAAATGGAGTTTCTGTTGAGCATGGACAAGTGCATCAAAGTCAGGTGTAGTCTCCTATGTTTCGAAGCGCAGTATAGCTGAAAGGTGGTTATCTGTGAGGGACTATCTTTATCTTGACTTGTTGAATTTCATCACTGAAAGTGTGCAAAAAGCAAAAGCATCTTCATAGCTTCACTCCTCATCCGTGGGAAGTTCTCTTCCATGACAGAGGAGTAGAACATATGCAGATCAATTAGTTCCATCCGGACATCAGTAGGAGTATTGTCCACGTCACTCGTGAAAGGAGAGGAGGTAAAGAGAATCCCACTTTCCATTGCTTTAAAATCTTCAAATCGTCTGGAAAACTCATCGTGCAAGTCCTAAAAAAATTAGGCATATCTGGTACACTGGACATCAGACAAAGCCTTGTCTTTCAATATGAGGAAGTGGTGGAGCGTGTTGTTCTCTACTTGCCGTGATTGGAGCTTGATCTTCGCCATGAAGGACTTCACTTGACTAAACATCTTGTGTGCAAAAAGGCCCCTGCCTTGTAGGCTGTTCTCATAACTTTAAGGTAATAATCGTATTTTGATAAAAGCTAAAATTTTAATTTGAGACAAATATTGTTGCATCTTATCCCTCTATTTACGATACATAAGGCGACCATAAACAAGGAACAATTTGAGCTAATAGAATAAAGGCTTTCTTTACCTCGTCATACCTGTACCTAACTTTCTTACGACAGCATGTAAACCCTCTGATATGTTTCCCAAGTCTGGACATGAGTTACAGCAGCTATAATGTGGTGGCTGTTTCACTTTTATCACTTCAATTATAGTTAAAAACATGACGCCTGCATAAGTGCCTGCTAGAATTTCCACTGGTCAGGGGAGAAGAAGGTGAGAGAGGAGGGCCGCAAAGGCAAACGTGCTCTCAATGAGAAGTGAGGGTTTACGAAGAGCCTATCCCCCAGCAGGAGATGTTTTATTAGTGGTGTTTAAATGACCGGCTTGTTAAACATCAAGCGGCAGGCGAATAGCCTGCTGCTTGATGTGGCCTCAGCCCTCAGGATGAGGCTGAGGCCTCAGGATCCTCTACGCCACTACATCAGCGGCTATTTTCACCCTCTTCAGAGCTTTATTTGACATGCTAGTGTGTAGACAGGTTTTTTTCGAGACACAATAATCACTTTTAACTTCGGCTGAAACACTAGATTCCCACCCGTGAGTGGGAGTCAGAGCTCGGGTGGTCCTAGGTTTTTAAGAATCTAACATTATTTCAGAGAGAGAGAGAGAGAGAGAGAGAGAAAGAGAGAGAGAGAGAGAACAAAACAGGTCAGCAAAGAGAAATAATAAGTGTTTCCTGAGGTTGTGGTGATATAAACACCTTAGCGAGTGCAGAGAATAAACTTATGAAAACCGTGTGTATATTTGTTCAGATACAAATACTCATACAGTGGTTTTCAGTCAAATCTTAATTCCCTTTAAAGGAAGACACAATATGATGCCTCTGTGGGAAGATCATGGGAATACATTTCAAATTAATGATCCCAAGAGATGAAGGCTGCAGTCATGGAAAATAAAGGACATTATCTATGTTCTTTGGTGAAGATGATCAAAACAAGTGTGGAAAATTTGGACATGGGAAAAATTTAGTCAGTACATTTTTGGATTACCTTTCATCATTTCCTTTCAGTTCTCTGGGTTTAGGTCCAGCCCCGAACACAGTCTCAATTAATTTAATGTTGATGCTAGAAAAAGATCAGCAACGTCACTTAGCAGTGGTTTAAGGTCAGGACAGCTCAACAATTGTCATAGCTTTAGTTACTGTTACAATTTCTTGATTTATTTGTTATTTTACTGTCTCAAATTTTCTCAGTTTTGGGTATAGTTTTTGTCTCCTTTTACTCATACTCGCCCCGTTTCGTCTTCTGTTTTCACTCAGGCACTTTCTTGGTTTTTGTCTGTTACCGTGTTGCCACACCTGTCTTGCTCCCACACTAACAGTTTGTTCTGTAGGACTATCTACCTATTTCACCTGTGTCTCATTACTGTTATTGGTTGACTCTATCTTTTAATTGTCTCTGTATGCAAGTGTGTCTGCTGACATTATTTCGACACCTGTCATCTCTTCTTTCCCCAGTGTTGCCAATACTCCTTGTGACATCTGAACATTTTCTCAGTTTGTTTCTTTTCTGTAACTTAATTGTCTTTACCATTTGCATCAGGATTGTTTGCTGTGGACTATGTATGTCAGATATATTGGTGTCAAACCTTCCTTTGTTTAATTTTTCCTTTTGGACCCCTTTATAGTTTTAAAACATTCCTGATGTTTCAATAATGTTTCTGGATTTGGTGATTTTGGTAAAGGATGCACGATAAAAACTGTTTTTACCAGTCCAACCTACCAGGGAATAAATATTTCTGTCTTTACAAAAACCATACTCCTGGCAACTTTGTTAACACTCGGTCACTTTTGGAGTTGGCCCAGAATTCCCACCTCACTAGGAACCCAGTTCCTGACAGACAAAGGTTAAGGATTAAAATTAAATACTGTCGGTGGTACGGTGATTCTGTTCAATTTGGCGATCTGATCAGTAATATGTAAGTAACTCATAAAACGTAATAATAATATTCTAAATAGCTAATATATGATGCATTTCCTACAATTTCCGTGCATATAATGTCAAAAAAAGAAATAATGCAATATATTGCAATATAATATGACCCTTTTGATTGTGGCAGTAGGGTTTGTTAGTTAGGATCAGTGGCAGGAGAGCGATTGTGAAAGTAGCTCTGGGGAAGATGCTGGGGAGAACATCTAAAGCCGGGCGAATAGTGTAGGATCTTGGCCCGATTTGCTCTTGCTAGGGAGGCTCAGGGCTACCAGGCCATCTGCCAGACCGGCTGCCGGTGTTTGTTCTGTGTCGATTGTCGTGGAGGGTATGGGGGGTTGCAAGGGCCGATTAGCAGCTCCCTGACAACTGTGGGATGATCGGATGGTTCACCGACTAGTTTGGCAGGGTCCCTACTCAGTCGATTAACGTCAGCACCTTCTTTTCTCACTGCGCCTGAGTAGTCGCTGAACGTTTGAGTTGCCATGGCAACACGGCTCATTATGTGGATAATAAATAATTATTAGTCACAAAGTAAAAGTGCAGTTTGTTGCTGATGGCAAAATAGACCAGACACACTGTCAACATCCTCCTAGCATCCAACGAATACAGATACGTCGGCGCCTTTTTTGAAGGTTTCGGCACACAGGATGGCATGGCTGCTAACATACAAACGTTTTACTGCATCTGAGCTTTCATACAAAACTTTATTAACATTTGCCAATAGCGACAACAGGCTGCAGGAGCCGGACAGGTCTTACATTGTAAGCACTCATTTTCCTGCGGCAAGATCTGACCGTTTAGTGTGGGCTCAGCAATCGGGAGACTCTGCAAAAGTTTGATTCGTAGAGTCTGAGTTGAAATCAGAAAGCCACGACTCAAAAGTCGTACAGAGTAAGCCAAGCTCTACATGCAGTAGTGTGGTGGATTTGCGGGAGACACATTGTAGACAAAGAGCTGAAAAATTATGTCAAGTGTGATTTGGTGTGTGCAAGAAAAATAAATGGTCTGCTGCTTGCAGCTCATCACTGTGTTAGTGAGGATGAACCCATACCTCATTTCTGCATTTTTGACCTGCTCATGCTAAGAGTAACGATTATTAAACTGCTGATTTTGTGGAGTAATAGTTATTCGGTTTTGAGATTTGCCAGGAATTCATAATACACTTTAACAAGTCCTCTAAGCCACTATTTATCACTTTCATTTAACAGACACATATGATTGTGATATCAATCTTAATGTTGTAAATCTCAGCAGTAAAACTAAAGTTTAGAATAAATCTGAACGTTTGCAGTCATCTAGTCATTTGTGTTCAATAGGTGACTAGCTTATTGCAGTAGAATAAGACTGCAGGATTTGTCAACAAAGGAGGTAAAATAAACACCACATATTACATATTATTAATACATTCAGTGGGTTTTCATACAGTAAAACAGAAAAGAAATGCCAGACTGTAGACACGCGCCATACACAGATTAAAAAATACACTGAAGCTATTCCATAAACAGACCGCAGATATTCACAGAGGACAGTTTGTCTCTGTTATAAATCAAACAACACGCTGCATTTGGAAACATTATCTACAAATCCTCCTTGTTGGACGGCCAAGTGTTAGTTTGCAGTTCACTTGTGGTCCGAGTTAGTAACTGTGAACACTAAGAGGTGGTCTGGTCTGTTAGTCAAAACTGTTACTGATACATGTTCACCGTTTTCCATGTTCCAGCCCGTAAAACCTCCACATTTGTCCTCACTTGAGGTTTTTCTTTGGCTGGAATTGTTATAAGAATGTATGAGTGCGTTCAAATACAATAATAATTTGACTTGGGTGAAAAAATGTGCAGGAACAGCATGTTTGTCCTAACAGAGAGATAGAAAGGGAGATAGATTATTTATTTTCATTAATTTTATTTTTCATGTGTCACATACTTGGTTGAACTAAAATAATATATATCAATAACTTTTATGTGTAAGAGGTATTTCTTTGGATTCTTTGGATGGATTTTGGATTCTTTGGACAATCTCTGGTTTGTTTCCTCCATTTGTATTTCGTTTGCCTGACCCCAAATATTGCAGATAGCATTTCATTTATTCCAGAGGTCTTTGCTATAAGACAAAAAAACCCATTCAAATTAGATCTATTACCTGAACATTCCCATACAGCCTGGGGGCTGATAAAGCTGTCCGATCAGTGACCTATCTTTTAGTCTGTGTAACTTCTTGTCTACACCTGTTGGTTCATTTATGAAACACCTATGTGAACTAGTGCCGGTACGCAATATTGATAAAACTGAAAGGTTGAGATTTCAACACGAAGACAAATATGTAACTAGAAATGTCTAGATACGGCATTTCTTGGTGAGACAAAATCTTTTTTTGTAAATTACACTTTAAACTTCACCGTTACATTAAATTTCAAACTATGTATCACTGATTGCCAGCGTCTGATCCCCCAACGAGCAACATTAAAATGACCTTGAAGGTAGCTAAAACCTGTTTGAATCATCGTGTTTTCCTTCACTTTCTAACCCTGGAAGAATTCATCAGAAATTCTCTGACATGTGACTTTTTTCCTATGCAGGAGCATAAACAGGCTTTTATTGCAGAGTCCTGAGATGTCCATTTGATAGATCTGTTTTTGATCCTGCGAGAACTACCAGGTCAGTTTGTCCAGACTCTATGTGATGTATCTAGTCTCGCTGGATTAAACAGCGAACGATCCTGGCAGCCTAAGAAACAAGCTGCACTCTGAATAATTTCAAATGTAAATACACCTTGGCTAAGATAATCTATCTTTGAGCTTTGGGGCTTCATTGTGCGCTCAGAGAAAATGAGGGCTTGGAGCAGCAGCCTGATGATTAGCTGAATAGTGTTCCTGCAGCTAGTGAAGAACTAAGGAGTCTGAGTAAATTGTGAAATTCTGACAGCCTGGGTTAAAAACAGGGAAGTATGCAACAGTCACAACATCTTTAGTTTTGCACATCTATGCAAACAATATATGTTGATGGGCTAATGCAAACAATATGAACAGAGAAGAAAGACCTGTCTGACATGAAGGCTAAGTAGAACCGGCTGAATAAATTCCACCGTACTGTGATTATATTCTATTAACCGCAGGCTGCTTTTCCTGTAAGAGAAAGCAAATGCTGTGGCAGCACATACATGGTGCTTTATTAATGACCCACTAGGGAGTGGTTAGAGTCCATAAGACATTTCATGAGCCAGAAGAATGAATGCAAAGGTTTTTTTTTGTCGAGGTCATATTTGTTCTTGAAGAGTCAAGACCAAACATCCCTTGTGGAGTCCTCACAGGAAGTCATCTCTAAAAGTGAAATAAGGGAGAGGAATGCTCAGATTTTTCTCTGAAAGACTTTCCGTTCAAAAGATAGCATTAGCATCTGTCAAGGCTGGGGTCCTGACAGTTATGCTGGAAATGTTCTTGATGTGATACATGAAAATGGAGTCCAACATTTCTATTTTTTGATACCTGAAGAAAGGGAAATTTCTGTATGCACTGTTCTTATACTGTTTTAAGAACTTTGAAGAAGTCTAATTTATTCAAAGAAATATATCATAAGAATATAACTATTCAAAGTCCTGGATTTAAATCGGAATAAAAACTAGCTATACAACCTATTATAACATTCCTCAAATTAATACACGAGAAAAATGAAGATCTTGGTTCTCCATTCACGCCTACCACACTCTTCACACGCGCTCAGTTGCAATTAGCAGCTTCATGGTTTATTAGTATAAGCTGTGCTCATCACACAGCCACATCTATCCAATATCAAAGTGACACACCTTTATCATTAGCCTTTAAACTTGCTGCTGTCTTATTCAATATAATTCTCTCTATTCATCTAGTTTATTCATGCTCACACACCTTCCACCTCCCCGTCAAAATTCGTCAGCTTCAGCATTGTCATCAGCCACCACCCCCAGTTTCCGGACTACAAAGGGGATATGCCTTGCAGCAACTCAGGGCAGATACCATTATACCTGTTGGAATAAACAACAATCTTTACATCATTCTCTGTCTCCTTATAGAAACATAAATGCCTTACATCAATGGTATTTTCTCCTCTTCTGAAACCAAGCCTACGCTTTTGTCCCCAACAGCAAAAATCCGTCCTCAAAAGTCCCCAAAGACCTGCATTTTACATGCAATCCCTCTTCAATGTGAAGTTAAATCCACAGTATTCTCTGTTTAAAAGCTCCAAGAAGTGAGTAAAATATGAACTTTTAGAGAAGAATATGATATATACAAGATAGAGCTCCTTGAGACGATTCGTATGCAACACATTTGGAATATCAATCAGAAAGACAGTTGAGAAATTATGGCCCAAAATGCATGGAAATAAGGCTCCACCTGGTGTAGGAATTAGACAACCGACCATTTCCAAAATAATTCCAGCTCTTCCTCACATTAAGGTATATGTGGGAATACAATTTGAAAATTGTCCCAAAAATTCTTTATTAGTTAACACAAAAGATCGTTGTCGGTGCCGCTGATGACAATTGTCTAATACAACTGACTTTTCGGGGTTATAATGATTTATATCAGCCAACTGGTTTTCTCAATATACCTAACTCAAAATATTAACCATACAAAAAAAAGAAGTACACATCTTTTATTTTATATTTGGTAATTGCTGTTAAAATCTGAGATACTTTACTTGTGACTTCATACTGAGAGTTCCCTGCTGTGGGATGTATAAATTATTGTCTGGTGTGTGTTTTTCTGATATGTAAGTGTGTGTGTTTGCGTGATTTTTAGCAGGATAACTGAAAAAGTTATGAACAGATCTCATTTAAGATTTTGTTTGATGTTGAGGGTTCCAGGCGATTATATTTTGGAGGATTTCTTAAGATAGTTAACTTAAGAATTTTTTTGTGTTTCTTTTGAGCAAATCCTTGTATAATGATATAATAAACTGCCATGCAAAGCCAATCAGAGATATAATATTGCGGGTCATGGTGTCGCCAGACTTTGATTCATAAATGGACTAAATCCCATCCCTCATTTGGAATGTTTTCAGATAAAATATTAGTATTCGGTTTTTCATGGAAAAGGTCTTTGACAGAGTATTGTCTATTATTGCCAGAGATAAATAAACCGTCAGTTTAAAGTTGCAATTTTATGTTTATTTTATATTTCCTTGCAACAATAATTATTGATGAGGTGAAATAATCCAAAAGCATCTGCAAGTTATCAGCTCAAATTTTACCAATCTGTTTTGTCTTGATACGCCTCCAGTTTACTGGAGAATGCTATTCGGAAACAGATATCCACTTTCAAATATTAAATTCCAAGTGTCTGCATGCTGATGTCTCCAACTGCGATGACTTTTATGTGGACTCTTACTCACAAAGCTGAGAGATGTGTGTTTACATGTTGAGGATTTCGCACCAGGCGGGCTCCTGCTCCGGCTGATTGTTTATGTTCATTCTGGAGACCAACCACCTTCGACCAGCATCAATTCAGGCGAGAGACACAACCACCATGTGTGAGTGTTCTCT
The DNA here is from genome assembly GCA_009660295.1 of Lophius piscatorius. Classification (NCBI taxonomy): domain Eukaryota; kingdom Metazoa; phylum Chordata; class Actinopteri; order Lophiiformes; family Lophiidae; genus Lophius; species Lophius piscatorius. The sequence continues at coordinate 8,038 of VRLP01004840.1, read as the reverse complement.
TACTGTAAATATTTCCGTAGCTGTTGGCTACCCTCCCTGCCAGCACTCGCATTTTAAAAGGTGTGTGTTGAGACAACTTTTAACAGGTTTAACTACAGCTTGACTTCGCTTACGTGAGGAAAAGTTAGTCCAGGGAAGGACAGTGTGTTCTCATTTGTCAACATGCGGATTAATGTATTACATGTATCTAATAATTCAGTGCATGTAAGATGCAAGCCTCATCATGAATCAGATAAAACCCAGATTTCGTTGAACCCTGTAGGCTTACAAAATACACCTTCTCCTAAGTTTTTTTTTTTGAACATTTAAAGTAATGTGCAATGACACAGATGTTTCCCCCACAAGGAAAACATTCACTCAAGCCGGTCAGACTTTATAAATGTCGGAGTTGGAGATCGATCAAGAAAATTGCTATTGGCGCACCTCTAATAATAATAATAATAATAATAATAATAATAATACTAATAATGATAATGATAATTATAATAATAATAATTATAATAATAATAATTATAATAATGTTAATAATATTAATAATTATAATAATAATAATAACAATACATTTTTATTAAGAAAGCACCTTTCAGACATAACATGAAACTCAAAGTGATTTACAGTGTGGGACTCAAAACAGCAATAAAGAATTAAAGACAAGACAAAAATACAAGACATACAAGACATAAATTAATTTAAAAATCCATCCATACACCCATCCATCCCCCGGTCTACAAACATCTGCGCTATAAGAGGATATCCTGGTGGAAGGAAGAGTACTGCCAAGACAGACCCGCCAACCTCCTGCTTCAAACTTTGTTTCTTGTGGATACTTGTTGTATGTTGTGGATTATCCGGTAGACGTTCTATGGCAGCACCATCACTTCACCGCTAACGTCTCTGGGGACTCCTTGTCGCGATCTACGACTAGCTCGGAGCTAACGCACCTCAAACTGAACATGCCACCGCTGTATTCCACCATGCTGCTGCTCTGCACCAGGATCCTCACCCCGTCGACAGCCATCCGGACTGCAGCCCCCGTCCACACAGACGCTCTGCTCATATTTATACCTATACCTTCACGTCTACGAACTCTATCCCATCTCTCTCGTCCTCCCGTTCTTCCTCATTGCATCATCACAACAAACAGCACATTAATCGCTGCTCGCTTCTTCATTCCTCAAAGCCCTTCACAAAGCAGCATCATCTGAAACTTGCTTTACTAAACACTCACTTTCTCAACAATAAAGGCCTCATTTTCAAAGAATTCATAACAGACAATAACCTGGATTTCCAGGTTATTTCCATAACCTGGATTTTTGTATACTACTGTAACAAACACTCTCTCCTCCTGTCTTGATCAGCTGCCCCCCCTCAAAACCAAAACAGTCTCTTTCAGACGATCAGCTCCCTGGTATACCCCTGAACTTCGCCGAATGAAATCTTGTAAGCGTCAGCTTGAAAGAATCTGCAATAAAACCGGTTTAAGAATTTACCTCCAAGTTTACTCCGATCACCTCAAACAGTGTAGAGATGCTCTCAATGCTGCCCGGTCCACCAATACTCACAACTCATACACTCCAGCTCAAACAACCCCAAGACTCTCTTCTCCACTGCCACCAAACCATTAACAGCCTCCTGACCACAACCACCCCTGCCAACTCAATTCCTCCCACCTCGATCCATGCACCTCACCACTTTGCCTTTCTCTCAGTTCTCCCCGGTGTCTGCCATCGATCTATCCAAATGCACATCTGGTACGAGAATCTTCACCTGTATAATGAATCCCATTCCATCTCCTCTTGCCTAGGACTGTCTTCCAGTTATCTCCCCACTCATCTCCAGCATCATCAACTCCTCCATCAGCTCTGGTTCTGTCCCTCAAACCCCCAAATTAGCCTCCGTTACCCCCGTCCTAAAAAAACCTAAATGTCATGTCAGACTAATGATGATGTCAGACTAAAGCCTGACATCATGGGAAATTTCCAAACTCCAACTTCCCATTCCTGTCAAAAATACTGGAACGTGTCATTGCCTCCCAACTCAAATCCAACCTACAGTCTGATGACCTGTTGAACCCGCACCACTGCTGCAGACACTCATCCACGGCTTCATCACATCCTGACTGGACTAATGCCACTGCATCCTCTATGACACATCTACCAACAACTTCAATAAACTCCAGTACATCCTGAAATCTGCTGCTCATCTCGTCACCCACAATAGCTCCCAGAACCACATCATCCCTGTCCTGCACAGCCTCCAGAAGCTCCCCATTACACAACGCATCCAGTTCAAACTCCTTCTCCTCATCCACAAAGCCCTCCATGACCAGGCACCCTCCGACCTCATGGACCTCCTCCACCCTCACAATCCATCCCTCGGTCTTCGCTCCAATGTTGCCAACCTCCTCTTTACTCCACTCAGGACCAAGCATCGGACCTGAGCTTCTCCATTGCCGTCCCCTTCCTCTCGTACTCCCTACCAGAACACATCAGAGACTGCACTGACCCCTCCATGTTACAATCACAACTCAAGACCCACCTGTTCAGATCTGCTTAAATGTATAATCAGGGTGTGAATTGTTATTTGTTGTGATTTGAAAGACATCTCTTTATTTTTATTTTTGTCTGATCTAAATTAATTTTTTAACATGTTATTTTACTCTGTATCTGTAAAGCGACTTTGAGTATTTATGAAAAGCATTCTATCAATAAAATGTATTATTATCATTATTATTGTTGTTAAAATATACATAAAATCACATGGCAATAAAAAATGCCACATAAGAGAAATACAAAAATAGAGTAAAATATCCATTAAAAAGCAAGATATGCAGGCGGCATAAATGACACAATGGGCTGGAATATAGCACATTAACTAACTGCCCATCTGAACAAGTAGGTCTTTAGTTGACTTTTAATAATGTAAACAGAGCTTGCATTTCTCATGTCACTGGGCATAGTGCTCCATAGTCTTGGAGAATAGCAGCTAAAAGCGTTTTCCCCACTTATTTTGTGGGTCACTTTAGCAACAGTTAAAATACCAGCATCAGAAGATCCAAGTGCTCTTGTTGGTTGATATGGGATTAAAGGATTAAAGGTCTTAAATGTATGAGGATGCTATCACATTAAGAGCTTTGTGAGTGAGTAGAAGATCCTTAAAATTTTAAAGAAATTGAAAGCCAGCCCAGGTTAGTCAAAACAGGAGTAATGCACTCTCTTTTCTTTGTGTTTGTTTAAAGTTTGGCGGCGGCATTTTGAACTAGCTGAAACTTCGCAAGCAGCTTTTTTGGTAGACCAGTGAACAGGGCATTACAGTAGCCCAACCTGCTGGTAATAAACACATGCACCAATTTCTCAGTATCCTGCTTTGCTAAGAAAGGCATCACTTAGTTTAAGTCAGAGTCCAAAATGACACCAAGACTGTTAACTTGTGATTTGGTTTGGTGAGCCAGGTTCCCAAGTCTGTTAAGTACTACCTCTCTCTTGCATTTTGGTCCTGGGAGGTTTTTATCTTCATTTAGTTTTAAAAGATTTTATTTCATCCATTGTTTTATTGAGGCCACACAGGCAGTCAGAGAAGAAAGACTAATTTGGCTCAACGGAAATATATAATTGGATGTCATCTGCGTAGCTATGGAAATATATGTTAAACTTGTTGATGCTGTTATTTTGAGGAAAAGGCTTAATGTTATGCTGTTATTATGAAGCGTGTTATTACGCTCCAGCTTAAAATGAAGTGTGTCCATGTGTCTGTCACATTTGGTTGCCAGAACAGTAACTCAAAAACCATTTACTATATTTCCACAAAACCTCATACATACATCAATCAAAATGCACTTTTGTATTCCGGGATTTTTATCATGTTTCTTTTTACAGGATGTTTGGTTACAACTTGGATCACTCTTGGTGTTGATTTAATTCCCGGGAAAGATCTCCAAAACTATTAAATTTTTTTTTATCAACAAAGTATCTAAAAGCAGCCACGTGGTGGCTTTCACTATTTAAATTTTTCAATTTCGTTCTTTTTCTTTGAACATCGGCTCATCGTGTCATTGTGATATGTCTCAGATGAGGGTTTCAGGGGCATCATCCAAAAGCTGTTCAATATTTTCTCCTACAACTTTATGTACACAATGTCTCATATGCTGGTGGGGTGGGAAGTTTACACATTTCTAACCTTATTACACCCTCAGTCAGATCCTCATTAAGTGTGGTAGATGGGTTGTACCGTTGAATATATTTTGATGCAGCTGATAGACAAGTCACAGCTGAAAGAGCAAAGACTCCAAATGTTTCCATTAGGACTTGGTTATTGCACTTCGAAATATTTCAAATATTTATTCCACATTGCCAAGCCTTAAAACTTTGCAGGGTGCTGGAGCTCATATGGTGGTTAGGTTGCATGATCACCATCATCATCAGAGTCGATGTATGGACAACCTAAGGGCCATTAAAGTAACCAATACAGTACACACACACACGGCACACACACACAAGGTAGAGCATGTAAGCTTAATTGTTGGCTCATTGTTTTGAGTGATGAAAGGAAACTTTTGGGGTCTGGAGCTGGTTTACTTTATTAAATCAAGTGTGCCAGAATTGAGTGGTCAGTTTCCCCATAATCACATATTTTTTGTGGTATTTTATTTGCCAAAACCAACAACAGCATGCATAATGAAAAAGTCTCCAGACATTTGGAGACTTTATATCTTCTCAACTTCTTTCAGTGTGAGAAAACTATATTTACCTCTGTCTGAAAAATAATGACTAACCATAACACATTAGTTGAGTTTAAAAAATTTATATTTTTCCTCAAATAATTAGTCGCTGTGTCTATGCTGGAGGGAAAATATGATGTTGCTCTGCTGGAATGTCTCCTCTATGTCCTGCCAATTCTGAGCTGGAAACACTTAGTAGGGAACCTGTGTGTACTAGGAACCGCTAATAATTTGCTTAAGGGAACCCACATCTGGTCGGATGGCTGAGGCAGAGGTTAAGAGTGTTGAAACTGGGCCTCTGCTCTTTGCCAGTTGCAGGCTGAGAACAAGGCCTAATGTTAAACAAAAATCTTAACTACAGGAAATACGCCTGTTATCATAATATAACCATTTGACTTGGCTGACGACCAGGACAAAATTGCTCCTTGTTTAGTATTTTTATGTAGGACCCAAGAGTTTATGAACAGATAAATCAAAAATCATTAACTGACCAACAAGAGTGGCTATGCTGTTTGCTTTCAGTATCATAGCCAAAGAGTGGAGGAAAAATACACAGAACAAGTGTGGAAAAAGGCAAGTTTGTTTACAAAGCCATCAGCTTTGTTTGAGGGCTTAGATAATAATCCGAAGCGTTCCTTCATTTGAGCTACTGCACACTGAAAAGTGCTCCAATGCTTCAAAACATCCTGGAACAGCTTCTTTTTTTTTGTATTAAAAAGTAGCATGACTAGAAAAAGCCAAAATCAAATTTAACTCACTGTAGGTGGGGATGTTTCTTCATCCGGCAAAGACTGTCACTTCCATTTGGATGAGTATTGTTTAAAAAATGCCACTTTTTTTCAGCTTGTCTACATTCCTCTTGCTTTCTACTGATCAAGTGGACAAGAAGAAACAAACATCACCAAAGGAAAGGGAGTTTTGAAAAGGTATTTTGTGTTTTGAATTTCGGCCTCAAGGGTCTCACCTGTTGAACTCGGCTGAAGAAACATTCCTTCCACTCTTATAACCTTCAGTTCTCCTGAACTCAAAGCAACAGCGTTGCACAGTTTGCTGGAAAAAGTATTCCCCAAATCCCCTCTCAAAGAACCTTTCAGAGAGCAGCAGCAGGACCTGAGAGCTCATTGGTGACAAGGAACAAAGCTCAAATCACTTCAGTGTTTTACCTGTGTGACCTCTCCTGCAATGATGGAATCAGTGTTTTGGTTCCTGCATCAGGATGTAGTTTTCCATCAGAAATAGGGTGAAACACAAACATGTGAATCGCTGCTTATTTGAAGTTATTAAAGGAGGGGCTGAGTGGCCTTTGCTGGCATGCTGATGCTCTGTTTTAGGACCCTGGGACAATATGGTTACCTTGTTACTGCAATAGTCATGCTGAGAAGCCTAACGTAAAAGGAAAAGACCAGCTGGGATCACTTAAAACAAAAGCTAGTCTATGAAGTTTTTCCAAAAAGCAAAGCAAAGATATTTTCTCTTACATACTTTTAAGTGAGAGCATTGGTTGTTTAATGGAGTTAGGTTAGTGTATTTTCCGCCAATAAAAAGTTATTTTTAAGACATTCCTCCAAAGCATTAAGATAGTTGAATCAGGACTGATAAAAAAAAAAACGTCAGAGAACTTAAGATTTGGATGGTCAGAAAATTTTCAAAATCGCCACTCATTCGGCAGCATGTTAGACTTCTCTAGTTCTATTTTTAAACTCGTTGGTGCGATTTCTCAAGAATTTAAAGCGAGACAAAGAAGGATTGGAACTTCTACAGCAGCAAATTAAAGGTTGCATTTATCAGCTAGTAAACCTAGTTTTGCTCGATTTAATACACTGGTTTTGATGTTATAGCCTTTTTCTTTGACTGGCAGATCATCTACATCCAAAAAGTGAACATCAATGATAAAAAAACAAATATCATAGACTTAAAAATATTTATTTATAGGGAAATAGTATGATTTAGATGATAAACTATTACGTGTATTTATATAAAATAAATAAACATTTTCAAAGTACACCCTTCTCAACGTTTATACGTGATCACAGCTTATTGACACCTTTTAAAGTTACTTCAGGTATAAAGCAAGTGACTCTGGATAATCTTAGGAAACAAATGTGATTCCCAGTAGCAAGCAGATCTGGTCCAATGCATTAGCGACCTGAACAACTAAGTTGCTGCTTTAGGTCCCTAATATAGATATTAATTCAACAAATCAGAAAATAATTGTTCAATCAATGTATAGTCTCTGGATTACAGGGAAGTGAGACGTTCCTGTTTACTATTTTTCTACCTGCTCTAAAGTGAATAGGTATGTATGTGCAGTGTTTCCCATTGGTTGAGAATTTACTTGCGGTTGCGGGTGGTTTCACTAATAAACTAGTCAAACAAAAGTGTACCAATGAATCCATGTATTCCAAATAAATAACAATCTTCTATCTTAGGGCAACTAACAACTATTCACATACAAACAACTATTCACAAATTTAAATAAAATACAATTTACAAACAAATAATCACTCCAAATCTCTTATTTCAACATAAATGCATAAAAACAAACAACTATTTGCATATCATAATCATATCATAATACATTTTCATTTTTTAAATGAATAAATAATCAAATAAATTTCTTACTTTATTTCATATTTCAAAAATAAATGACTGTTCATATATAAAAATAACTAGTACAAAAAAGATGTTAGTTAGATTTTTTTCTTTTCATGGAATAAGCACATACTTAATTGCCTGTTACTGGGCTGTATTTTTTAAGTGCTCTTATTTTGAAGGATCAGAGCAGAGGTAAGGTCGGTCGGCATTGTGTATGTGATTTGACTTGATGAAATTATCATAGATCAGTCCTCCTAACGCAGTTTGATGAACCAGTGATATGACATTTCGAAGTGAAAATAAAGCTTCGTATGACCTGTTCAGTCCATTTTGTGTTCTATGGTGGCTTTGTTCATCAAGAGACACATATGGATTTATTGTAATGTATCTTGTGAGTTAATAAGTTGTGCATACAGAATTTTTTGTTCTCAAGGGACTTTAGTGGCTCCGTAGTTTGTCTCTCTTTAATTAAAAATACAGACAGAGCAGCGTCTCATTAGCCCCCTTGGCCGTGTCATCAGTCGATACGGACTCTCATTCCATTGTTACGCTGATGACACGCAAATCTACATAAAAACTGACGCTTGTTCCTCCGCAGCCTCTCCATCCTCATCATCATCATTATCTCCCCTGTCAACTCTCCGCGCTTGTCTGGAGGAGATAAAGGTGTGGATGAAAAACAACTTTCTCCAGTTGAACAGCTCCAAAACCGAAGCTATTTTAATT